>JAHFWG010000159.1:0-30309 GCA_020233015.1 Callinectes sapidus | reverse complement strand
CCCCCCCCTCTCTCTCTCTCTCTCTCTCTCTCTTTTCACGAATCATATATCGTCGTTATTTTCCTTAATAAACGGTGACGCATTACAATTTATCATTATTAGGTTCACGTGTATCCAGTCCTCTTTTCTCACCTCTGCCAGCCACACATCATTGCTTATTACAAATTATAGCCTAAATAGCTTATTCAAATTTGCCAATAAGTCGTTAATTATTACTATTTTTTCTCGCTTTGTGCTGACTAGTTTCATCACTTCACAAATAATATTGTTCTTTTAGCCAGCTGATTATAATCGACCAGTCAATTATTTTTACTTAGTTTAGAGTAACTTGTTTTTGCTGTGTATTTGATTCATGTAATTTTTATTCCTACTAATCGCACTCCATCTTCCTTCAAATGGTATGCTAGATCTAGATGGCACATTAAGATTAACCAATTAATCATTATTTCCTTTGTTTTATCCATAACTAGACATGTGTAATCCACCTCCCTTTCTTTGTTCCCTCTTGGCCTTACCCTTTCGCTTCCACAAATCTGTACTGTCTGCATACTTTAAGCAATAACTTGACTTGTGAATCTCGACTCTTTCTCCCGCCCCGCCCAAAGATTGCTTTCTCCTTACCCTGTTCAGTCTAACTTGACGGATATGTCCCGCCCCGTCTCCCTCACCGCTCCACCACAACCGCTCCGCCCACATCAAGTGTACCCTCATTATTCCATACAAACTGACTTGCCATCTAAACTTCGTCCCATTCTTCCCTAGATGAGTGACTAATTGGATGGTAAAACAGATACATTCATATCAGTTCTGAATTCGTTAGTGTTAGGGAGAAGATGAGCTTGATTGGTGAAGGCTGGTACTGAAGGGCGGGGCTTATCTGCCACGTTACTCTGAACGAAATGTAGTTTGCTGACGTATTTAGTGACATGAGAATGCTCACTTACGTCAAGACCTGTCAGCCTTTGCTCCTTACTGGTGTGCGATCTTTTCTTCTTTTACTTTTTTTTTTATTTTCTTCCTTCTTTCTCCCTTCGTTTTTTTTAATCATCTTTTTGCGTATCGAAGTATTGAAATTTCGAGAACATTATACATTTAATTAAAAAAAATTCATTATGATAAATCTATTGTACGTGGATTGGTGGTAACAGGAGAAAAAAGTCTGTCGACCTTTTGGCATGCTTATCGTGTCCTTGAAATGCAGCGGGTGGTAAATTTCTTGCGCGTATCTTATACTTGCCAGTTGAATCCTTCGCAAAGCACGAAAATATACAATATATTAATTGAATAGATAGATGATTAAAACTGTCAAATGTTGAAATTTAACTATTGGTGATGTTGCTACCTACACATATTTTTGTTTGTTTGTTTGTTTTTTTTACTTGTGAAGTACCTGATTGTAAAAGAAAATGAACAAAGAAATAAATATTTGAGTAAACAAATAGATAGTAAAAGAGAGAAAGAGAGAGGGGGGAACTAACAAACATTCAAGTGAGGCACAATTATTTTTTTTCTTAGAATCATGCGTTGTCGAAAACACAAGGTAAATAAATTGCATGAGAAAATCTTGTGTCTGCTTGAACGCACATATGCCTTGAAGGTTAGATAGAAGGAAAGTTGAATATCCTCCCAGAAAAATTTGAATATAAAATCACGAAGCTGGGACAAGATTTATCACTGACTAGAAAACTCAAATAAAGTCCGTGATGATAGCGTTGGGGAGAGGATATGGAAGAGGGATTTGAGAGGGATATTCGGGGTGGTGGAGGAGGGAATCTGAAGGAGGGAGGTGGTTTTGAGGGGGATGATTTGACGTGGGGAAGCAGAGGGAGGTGTGAGGGAACCAGCCTGACGGGACCCGCTGCTGATGTCACAATGTAGGTCAGCTTAGGTTATCGAGTCGCGGGGTGTTAGTGACCGGGCAGCCTTTTACTTTTCAGGTGCAAGACTGGGGCGCGGGGTCAGACTGGCCAGGTTTTCAGCACTGACCTCAAACATGCGTAAGTGGCTTGGGGGTGCCTGGCTGATGGCTGGGTGACTAGTTGCTGGATTGGCCCACACACACACTCACACACACACACACACACACACACACACACACACACACACACACACACACGTACTATGAAAGCACAGTTTCGTAACACTCTTACATTTTCATTTTTTCTTTCTCGCTGTGTCACTCCTGCAAATAAGTCTAGTAAACCTGTTACATCATCTCTCTCTCTCTCTCTCTCTCTCTCTCTCTCTCTCTCTCTCTCTCTCTCTCTCTCTCTCTCTCTCTCTCTCTCTCTCTCTCTCTCTCTTATGCACACTTTCACTCGTTGCCAAACAAGATTCGCAGCTCGCATCGTGACTGACTGGAAGACGGTCGACATTTTACAGCCTTGCCCTCCGTCTCTTGCCTCTCCAGACTCCCCATTCGTTTTACCGCCAAATAACGACTTTGAATGCCCTTACAGCACCAGCCACCCATCCAGTCAGGCGGCCATTCTCTTTCTTTCTCCTTCGCCGCAGAGGCAGACTCCGGTGTCTTCATGGGGTGTAGGCAGCGATTGTTCACTCGGTCAGGGTTTTCATGTATAGCGGAGTAAGTCATTTCTTGCGAGGTGCCGGGGCTGGCTGGCTGTCGTCACCGCCTCGTCCAGACAAGTCCCTCCCCAGCGGCAGCCTTGATTTGGGCGGCTTTTTTCGCGTTGTTACCGTTCAATCTATTACCATCATGGAAGAACGAGAGAGTGAGCTAACCATGGCTTCTTGCGGGCGCGCGCACACGCACACACACACACACACACACACACACACACACACACACACACACACGCAGGCACACATTTTCTCCAGCCAGGGGCAGTAATTATAATGAGATCAAGTTTTCTTTTTCTTTTTTTTTCCGCGTGGAGCAAATCAGACGTAGGTGTCCACCGGCACCGTTACCTAATTTCCCATTATTATTGAATCACTTTCATTAATACTGCGAGGATTAAGTCATGTCTTTGCACTGACACAACATATAATACTTTCACTCGACAGGCAATCGTCGCCATTGTATCGCTTGCCACTTCCTTTCATTCCCCATCAGAGATATCATTACCCATAAAAGTGAGTGTAAGGACAAGGTTCTCAGCGTGGGTGTATGCGTGGGACAGATACAGGACACGGTTACTGTGGGTGTCGAATTATTGTCATCAAAAGTCGTCGAAAAGTAAGAGTTCTTTTTTTTAAGATTCATGGCACATTACCGCACCTCCTTTCTGCCAGTCTCTCACGCGCATTTCTCCCCAGGGCTTGCCAGAAAAAGAAAGAGAGAGAGAGAGAAAAAAAAAAAGCACCACAACCGGACCAACCACATGCAACGCGACTCTGAAGTGCTGCAGTGCGCAATAATTCCGTACACTGCAAACCCTGCGTCCCTTCTACCACCCACTAGCTCCTCGGGGCACTCACGCACACAGACACACAAACAAGCTAGGGAAACGTGAACACACACACACACCAGCACCACACACCTACACACCTAAAGATCCTTCATTTAGGTATAGTAACCCAAAACCACCACCTGCACCACACCAATGCCTGTCCTTATCCTGTCAGCGTGAGACAATCCAAACGAGGCGGTCGGGGAAAATACGTGACGGGAGTTTGAAATATTGCTGTTCATCGAAAAGAAAGTGAGTGAAGTGATGTACTCACAGCGGGAGCCTCATGCCTGCTGCGAAGAACGTCCTGTGTGAAGTGAGGCGGCCCGGAGCTGTTCCCTCCTTATATACCGACCTTCAAGCCCTCTCCTTCGTCCCTCTCTTCTCCCGGCTGTACTCCTCTTCCTCCTCTCTCTTCCTGACATGTACAAGTCTCCAAATCTCTCTTCCTCGTGTCCTACAGTTACCATCTCTTTCCCTTGTACATTTTTGTTCCTTCTTTTTTTCCCATTTTACTTAGTTTCGTTTCCCAAAGCTAGACCCACTTCACAATTTTCCCCGAAGCCAACTTTTTTCTCTCTATCTCCTCAACCCTTTCTTTCCTCGCCCAGTTTACTCTCTCTTCCTTCTCGGCCTCCCCCCTACCTCCCCCTCAACTCAACTTATCGCGCCTCAACTCACTCTCTTTTCCCCTTTCTCTTTTCACGATCAGGATATTTACTTTTCTTTCATTTTTTACTCACACGTGTAAGATGAAAAGCAATAGTTTTTTTTTCCACTCTAGTTGTTCCTGCAATGTGTATCAGCGTCAGTAACGGAAAAAGAAACCGTAGTATTTGACGAGACCAGTGTGTTTTAACGTTTTTTCCTCTTGTTTTTAACTTTCAGTAGCCGTGAAAGAAATTAGTAATAAGAATAGTGAAAAAAAGGAGATACATGATTAGATAAAAGATGAACACCACGTTGCAAAGCTTCGCAAAACATGCTGGTGCAAAAAGAAAGAAAAAAGTGAGCGAACGTGCACGGTAAATAAATGAATGAGTGAATAAAAGAAAATTCTAAAGTCTTAAAGTAAAACCCCGCAAGGCGTATTTGTCTCTCACAGCCTTTCAACACAGTAATGCAGGTGCACAGCGCATGTCGACCCTATTGCTACGATTAGATTAATTATAGTAAAGGAGGCGGTTTGTCTTTCTTTCTCCAGGTAAAGCTTTCTCCTTCCACCAAGCTTTTCCTTTCAGTAGCCATGCACACACACACACACACACACACACACACACACACACACACACGTTTATGATGAAGCTAAAAGAGATCCACTACGTGCTGCTTGCCAAGAAAAATAGACGTGGCATAATCAAAGGAAACGAAAAATAATATAACCTTGTAAAGAGAAAGAGAGACAAGAAGGGGGGAAAAAAGACATGCCGTATAAGGACAGAGGGAAAAAATGAAAGGGATGCGCAGTTCACCTTGACAATTTAGGTAGGATGGACCTATTTTTATATCTACCGTACTTGAATATGGCGACTGGTTCTTATTTAACGCTGTGATGGCGATAAGGAGAAAAACACTAAAAAAAAATCTAATGACTAGCACTTATCATATTATAACGTTTGGGTGATGATTAAGAGGAAACACTGAAATCACCCAACAGCTTTCATTCAACGTTTATGGAGTCGATGAAGGAGAAACTTGTTATTTATTGATCGTTTATTTATTGAACATTGTGGTGGCGATGAGTGCATATGACTGCTCTTGCAAGGCGTCGCTCAGTGAAAGTACTGGTATACACAGAGACGCTGAAGAGGACGGTGGTTGTGATGCCCTCGCCCCTCAGCCCCCCTCAGCCCCCCTCAGCTCCTCAGCCTCCCACGCTCCATGCACGCGGGGCAGTCAAGCGTTGATAGAAAGATGGAAAGTTATCGTTTTCTTTGCACATTTCCATCTCACTCATGTCTCATACCCGTTTGGTAATTTTTGTAACGTGAGCTTCTCTCTCTCTCTCTCTCTCTCTCTCTCTCTCTCTCTCTCTCTCTCTCTCTCTCTCTCTCTCTCTCTCTCTCTCTCTCTCTCTCTCTTATTTTTTTAAGGTCTTTCTAGTTGTAACTCTGGAAGTGTGGCTTTAGGAAGGATTTATGAGAACTGTTTGGTTTTCTGAATATTGTGAGACGTGGGGGTAATGTGATCCTGCGTTCATTGCCAAGCTTCTCTCCTCTCTCTCTCTTGTACAGCGGCACATGTTGGTTATCTCTCGTGAACTGCCGGCTGGAATGTTACGAATTGAATAGAAATGCGTCTCTCACCTCTCACACACTCTCTCTCTCTCTCTCTCTCTCTCTCTCTCTCTCTCTCTCTCTCTCTCTCTCTCTCTCTCTCTCTCTCTCGTCAGGTGTGATAATCAATGAACCTTAGTGAAGAACCGCTCCATCAATGACAGTCAAGGATGAATTTTGCATCTTCTCATCTGTCATCTTGAAGGATTCGTACAAACATTTTGACATTAGTTTAAGGTTCAATGTTAAGACGCTAAATCTCAATTGAAATAAACCTTGAGTGCGAATAGGATATGCAGAAAGTAGCTTCATTTGCCTGATCGCGTTAATATATTACAAGGTGTGTGTGTGTGTGTGTGTGTGTGTGGAGAGGGGGGGGGTCTTTTTCTACTCAAGAGTCAAGGACGTCCTGTGGAGCGGAAGAATGGAGAAAAAAGTGACACAGGCAACACTTTTTTTTGCCGTATGACTTTTAAGTGTGACCAGAGTGTGAGAGTGTACTACTACCTGAGGGAGGCGCGTCCTTCCGTCCCGATAGGTATAGGAGCCACCGCTGTATCCAGAATGAACTGGATATCATGTACTTAATGCCGCTATACATTGCAATTCTAAAATATGCACTACATTTTTTTTCTTGTGTGTGTGTGTGTGTGTGTGTGTGTGTGTGTGTGTGTGTGTGTAAGAAGAGTCTGAGCAACGGCAAAATAAAACTTGCTAAAAAAAAGAAATTGGATCACAGATACACACACACACACACACACACACCGCCGGACAGTGCTTGTGGTGCCTGGATGATCAGTGGCGCTGCTGTCAGCCACTAAAGGAGCGTGGGAAGCCAGTGTCAGGTGGTGCCATGGATGCGGGACTGGACAGACCAAAGAAGCGTGGCCGCACATCGTACCCCTACAATCGTACCCTTACTTGTCAGGGCCGGTTACGCCGAGCTTGGGTGGGTTTTTGAAGCTCCCGTCGACCCCCACACATGAACTTGGCCTTGGCCGTCGTGGAAGGGAACCCTGGGTATGGGCGGGCAGGGAAGCGGTGAAGACTGGTCAAAGTAGCGGTGCAAGGAAGGTTGGGTCTTGAGTCGCTTGGTGAGGGTTCTCGTCGGTGCTGCTGTACGGTTCCAACAAATTACGGATCCTTAGAACCCAAAAGTATGCGTAAATCATAACTTCAATTTCAATCCAATCGATGAATGTTTTAATAAAAAGAAAAGAAAAGCAAAAGCAAACAAATATTGCTAATCACCTTGACCATCTTTCGTTTAAGTTTATACGTGGAAACCAAACTAAGATTTTTTTGCAGCTGTATGTGTTAATTTCTTCATGTGAAAATACTCACTAGATAACCATAACATGTGCAAGAAATCATAATCACTGTCATCCATCCCTGGAACCCCACTCGTACTCGATCATATAGCGTAGCCATCTTAGTCACCGACATGAATCACTATAAAACCAACGAGTCATTGTGAAGCCTTGTGAAGCACTCCCATAACACCTCTGTTGGTTATCTCTGTGTAGCAGTAACATCAGACTCCCCGCCCTCGTGTGTTTTTACCTTTCTTGAAGCATGCCGGACACAGAAGCATGTTGTGGCTTAACCCTTTCACTGGTGGTAACAGACTTTCCACATCATTCAAGTAACTATAATTTAATGAGCAAGAACAAAACAGAAGATACCTTAAATTGCTTCGTTATCATCTCCCTTTGCTGTCAATTATGTCTCGTTAATAATTGTATTCTAAACTTAGGAACATTTCCATTCATGCATAGCAGTCAAAGACTTAACTTGCATCAGACATTTCAATTTCATTACGTGAATAGGAATGACATTATAACGAGAGTGATCCGCCTTCCAGTGACATCATTGCATTACATCGAGCACTGTCCACCACCAACACCATTATTACCATCACAATCATTTCCTCTTTTCTTTCTCGCTTCAGAGTATAAGTTACCAAGGTTCTGGGGGATATCCTGCTTACATCGCGTCAAGGGAAACGGAGATGCCACAGAGACCACAGGAATTTTACTCTGATAGTTCAATAAGAATTCTGCAACTCATTGGCTACGCGTAAAGAGAGAGAGAAAAAGAAGAAAAAAAAAAAAAGAAAGAAAAGGAAAAAAATGTAGCGTTAATGCACTAGGAAAAGTTATGCTGCTTATGTATGCCTTGTGTGCTCATCTGGATGGAATTTTGGGGGGAGAGATTGTGGGTGGCTGGTGGGGGTATCCGTACACCTCATTTCCCTCAGCTATACCAGGCCTGACCCAGCTAAAACCCATGAAGAGTTGACGTATCTTCATCCTCCGCTCGCCTTCAGCCTTATTCAGCCAGGTAGAACTTCCGTCATGGGGGTAATCGATGTTCTGACGTATAGGAGTGAGCGAGAGTTGCCCTTTACCGTGCCTGTCTCAACATCCTGCTGTCTGCGGTACTGATGGTGGGACTTGCCTTGCCTTACTTGCCACACGCCCAGTCCTCGCCGCGCTCCATCCAGCCGACCTCGTGTGGATTTCAAGGTGAAGAGACAGACGACGCTCTCCACTCTCCACTCACGGTTAGAAAAGTAATACAGGTCACACGTACGGACTTGACTTGCTGTATGCCGTGTGAACGTATGATTTGGGTAAGTTACATGACGAGTTGTAGAAATAGGAAACTAAAACTGCAGAATATAAGAAGAAAAAAATGAAGGTTTTGCATGAAGAGAGATAGATACTGTAAGAGAAAGAAGGTGCAGGTAAGATTAGGATTTAGAAAGGAGAGGTTAAAGAAGAAAATGTGAGTGTAGTATAAAAGAAGAGAAAGATAGTGCAAGAGAAGGGAGGCGGATTAGTGAGAAAATATGTAGTAAGAGATGAAGAATTTATAGCAATGAAGACTGAGAAGATATTTACGGTGTGGAAGAGAGAGAGAGAGAGAGAGAGAGAGAAAATTAGAGTGAAAAGTGAAGTAGAAAATATAGAAGAGGAGACATCTTTAAAAGAGAACCAAGCTTTAGAAGATGAAGTCCTAGGAAGAAAGTGAACAAATGTATTAATAAAAATAAATGTGCTGAGAATATTTTGCTACAAATTTAGTTATTCAAATCTTGTTCGTATCTATGTATAGTCTTCAGGATTCATGAATACATTTGCTATCGTGGCCACAGTTAACTTTTTTTCTTTCTTTCTTTTCTTTTCTTATAATCCTATCTATATTTTAACTCCTCTTGCAGTTATAAGTCCTATCTATATTTGAACTCCGCTTGCAGTTATAAGTCCTGAAAGTTTTGACTCCTCCAGTACCATGAAGCATTTTCATATTTATCCTGCTTATTATTTGGCGATTTTATACAGGTTCAGAAACTCATGTGGGGATTGAAATAGTACATACTCTGACCATTAATCTTCTTACTCCATAGAGCCTTCCTCATATCAATAAAATCATCTGGTCATACCCAAAACACGTAAAAAAAATGTGTCCCAGTACTGAAGGGAGTTAATACGATTGTGAGCTGTGTAAAGTGTAGGTATTATGTCGAGAAATGTAATTGACAAGAGAAGATGTAGGTGTGTTAAAAACTTTCAACTGTTTGTGGTTGTTAGTGTAGGTACTTGCCTTTCTTCCTTCATTTATCTAGATACCTATTAATTACATCTTTTAAGTCCTATTTCATCTCAATTATTTATTTTAGCATTTTTTCGATACTTATCTTTTCTTTCTCATTTTGTTTCACTATTATTTTGTCTTTTTTTTTTTTTTTTTTTTTTTTATTAAACCCACCTAGTTTCACTCAACTAACAAATATCATGCGATTATCCTCATTCAAAGGGTTAAGAGGGTGTATATTGTCTTCCGGTGGACGAGTTTCCTGCCTTATGGATGCAGCAATAGTGTTTCCGGATGTGTGGCGACTGACGAGTGGACTGGACAGTGGTGTGTTTGTTTGCCTTGAGTACAGTACCAAGTATCGCCTCACCACGAGTACACCTGCTGCTGCCGTCCAGAGCAAGGTCGCATCGAGACATAGATAGTACTGTACCTACGAGCAAGTAACAAACATCTTACCTTATGATGATTGCTTCCTAATTTTTATTTATTTATTTATTTTTATTTTTATTTATTTTTTACCTTCATCAAATGTAATTAACGCCATTCTCAAACACAGATGATATTATATGGTTGTTTTATCAGCAGTGCATCGCTGATTCCAGGTTCAGCAGTAGACCAGGACTACTCAACTACTATGAGTAAAGGTCCAGTTAGACAAGTTCCAATGCATGCATAGGTCCTGATAGTTTTTACGTGCAACCATGAAAATAAAAACAACCCATCTGAGAACAGGGTAGTGCTACCAGAGGATTTTTATTTTTTTATTATTATTATTTCATATTCACTATTTTTATACAAATTTACAAAATGTGGAAATAAAAAACTTCAATTCTGGAGATAAAATATAACAAAACTTGAACTTTTTTTCTCAATAAAACAATTGAAATGGAGAATTTTCAAATGTTTTTTTTATACATGCTATTTAATGACCAACTATAACACTCTAAAAGTCAGGATTCAGACCGCAGGCCGCCAGCTGAGTACCCCTGCAGTAGGCTGTGTGTGTAGTGGCCCGGAACAGGTTGGCAGGGTAGTGACTTGGGGTCAGTGCTGCCTCTTTATCTCATATCATTCAGTACTGTGTCTACGGTCACTGCGTAACAGGAAGACTGTGTGTGTGTGTGTGTGTGTGTGTTCAGTTAATAGTTCAGCACGGACTAAATTTGAGAGGTGAGGTTGAAATTCAGCAAGAGTATTTAAAAGTCCCTCACCAGAGAAAGAGAATAAACTAAAAACCTTCCACATTCGAGAGAATATCTTACAGTGGCAGGCTCTTTAGAAGTAGATAGACCCCACAGAGTCACCATAAGGAAAGCCTGGTTGTTACCTCAATCAATCACTGATCCCATAAGGAAAGTACCTATATCTGATATTTTAGCGGTACACAGTGGAGTGCCCAAAGGAATTGTACTTGGACCAGTCTTTATCGATGCACATAAATGATTTGGTAAAGGATGGAATCTTCAGTCCGTCTAATTTGCAGACAACGCCAAGATACAAGAGTGACATGGAAACCCTACGTAGAGACTTCAAGAAACTGGATGACTGGAATGAAAAGTTGTGATTGATCTTCAACACTGACATATGCAAAACTATGCTCATTGGCCACAACAACCTGCAGGATGACATCTCTATCTAAAAAAAAACTTAGATGGAAAATGGACTCGCCATCTTGGCGTCAAATGACCTCAAATTTGCTGCCAGGGCAAACAGACGCCTTGGGTCTTGGGATCATAAAATAATAATATTAATAAATATATAATGGAAATTCTGTTACTCCTTTACTTGGGTTTGGTCCGTCTGATTCTCGACTATGGCGCTCAATGATGGTCCCTCTGCCTGGTTAGAGATATCCAAGCCCTGGAGAAGGCCCAAAGAGCTAAAAAGATGCTGCTTGAACTATCTCACCTCCCATACGATGGGTCTCCAGCCCCCCCCCCCCCCCCCCCCCGAGGACTGGGTACGGAGAGGCGACATGATAGAAACTTTCAGTCTTCTGCATGGATTTGAGGACATACCACTGGTTCCTCGGCAAGAAGCAAACAATCTGCGGGACCATTCATTTCTTAAAGCTGAGGAGGACACTAAAAGGGAACTGGTTTGCAATCATTCAAAGATGTTTGGGTTGAACTCATTACCAGATTGTCACAGCGTTTATATTGGTAGCCACTTATAAAACCAGGTATGATAGACACATGGATATCGACACCTATATGGCTGACATGCCTTGGTAAGTGGAAACTATACATGAAGTCATATCTCATCTCCCCATTATCTATTAATAGGTAAGCATTCGTAGGTAATAGGGTTGCTTCTATGAGCACAGCACCGCCAAATGTAAATGTCGCCATCATTTATGATTGTGATAGTGTAACAGTAACTTCATGATCAATGAAAACCTCTCCAGGGAGCCTTGCCGTAGATGCACACATGAATACAGTGGTGTAGGTCAGAGGTCACTAATTAGCGTCATCACACCACGGTTCTCAAATAACTCGTCACTCCTGTTCGATGGTCAGGCGTGAAACAAGACGAGCTACGTGCAGTACAAACACCGGCCAGCACCAACCCTTGTCACCTGCACGCTTTTCTGGACAAATAAAAGAGTTTCCGACATATGAGAGTAGTTGACTGCGTGAGGTGTGTAATAGGTGGTGTTAGATGCAGAGGCGCGCCGCTCCCCCTGTTGGTGTCCCCCCGGCGGGTGTTTGTTTACCCCAGTAACACCCGCGACGCTGAGTGGGAGGGAGGCACTTTTTGGCCCGCCACTTGCACTGCCGCTGCTACCCCGCCCACCACACTCCCAGGGGCGTGTTCTGAGCCACCGGGCCAGCCACAGGTGAGGATTGCTTCACTGGGAGGACAAGTTTGACAAGACACTCCGTTGTGAGTGTCCCTTGGTGGGCGGCAAAGTTGTGCCGCCACAGCTTCCATCATTTTCCTGCTGAATAGACTGACTGGGGAGCTTGCATGCCAGTTAATGAATGAGTCACAGTTTAGGCGTGCTGGTGTTCGTAGCTTTGTCACTGGCAACACACCCTGCCAACCGCTATGTATTAGTAAAGCTCCTATGCATACACATCGAGTATATTCCTCTGATCCCTGAAGTAAATAACTTGTGTAGGTTTATCCTAGGTGGGTACCTCCTTCACTCCAGAGACACATGTTTACTGTGTGTGTATCCAAGGTTGTCTTCTGTGTAAAGCAGGAATGTGATATGGAAAGGTTGCTGGCGGTGATATTTCCTTGTGCTTTCAAAACTACCCTGATGAATGGCCAAAAGCCAGAGTTATGTCTGTCATCTTTCCCTTCTGGGGTGACTTTAGATGATGTGAGGCTTGTAAGGGTCTTCTTTTCAATTTTTTATTTTATTTTTTTCTGTTTACCTGTGAATAATGTTTTCAGTGTTACATTCACAATAACTTTTCTGAGAATGTTGACAGGTGAACAATACATGGGTTAGATGTATTGGTCATGTTACTTGTCACTAGTTTCTTTTAAGTTCTTGCAAGTGTCTTCTCAATGATGAAGTGACATGATCCCAAGTTTGCCCACCACTGCCAGGGAATGTCAGAAAATATCTTACTAGAAGGGAGCCATTTTTTAAATGTAGATTTGAAAATCCTATGGAATGTTATTGTATTTTTCATTTATCAATATATGACCTTTTTTTTTACTAAACTGCAAGTATTCATATAAAGAAAATCCATAAGAAATGTACAAGCATATAAACTGTGGTGATGTAATTATTCTTATTGTTAATATTATGCACACACACACACACACACACACACACACACACACACACACACACTCACACTCACACTCACACTTGGACTGATGATGTAAGGAGGTAATGGTCAGTATGGGTCTGCTGTATGTAGCATCAGTTAGTGTGGGATTACTGTCAACCTCTCTTTTCCTTCCATGGTAATTTTTACTTACATCAAATTGAAAATCTATTGTCCAAATTGCTCAGAACCTAGAGCTCCAGATTTAGAAATGTTGGGAATTTGGAATATGTATTCATGCGATTCTATTTACGATGGATTTTTTAAAATAAATTCTGATTTGGAAATTTCACAAAATGTTATTGAAAATGCTTCACCAAACATGATCATGTTATATGATGATGGAATTTATGATATTTCTGTGCTTATTTTGTATCATATTGACATGAGAACATTCTCAAACCATTGATGCTGTCAGCAGACCAAATGTTGCACATTTTGGAAAACTTCCAGACTTAAGATGAAGCTGAGGACACAGTGCTAGCTTACTTGACACCACACCCTGCTTTTTTTATCCTAAGGTTTTATGCAAGGCCACAATATTGCTGAGGTGCAGACATAAAAACTTGCCATCTTCTAATCACTATAAACTTGCATCACAGTAGCCTTGAAGTGCCAAAGTATCATCAAGACCTATTTGTAAGTATGATCCATTAATACACTACCAGGCAGGTAGTGCTATCAATATCAGTTTCCTATATAATAATGTGGTTGTATCAGCTGTTGATAGATGTTGTTAAGTGAAAATTATCTTTCCTTGTATTGTAATCAATTTGTATATACCAGACTGAGATCCTCGTTCATTGAAGGTTTCCCATCATGTCTTATCTAGTTGTAGGAATTTAATATAGTATTGGGGATTTCCAGCCACCTTGTTTCATCCTTTGAGTCACCTGTGATGTAGAGAAAATATGGCCAGAGTATTTTCTAACCTGACCCTGTATTGTTCAACCAAGCTGTTCTTCTTTTCTGTAGGAAATGTAATTGGTAGTAATTGTGATCTTTACACATAAAATAGTGAAGGTAGTAGATGAATATCAGGTTGAACCAGGAATATTTTTATTATTCTAACATTTTCACAAAAAGTATCTCATACATACAAAATTGGTTTAAACAAAATGTTTTTTTTATTAAGCAACATTTTGTTATTTGACATTTCTAATGCTTCTTGTTTTTCGTCCCTCAGATCATCAGCAATGACGGAGGAAATATTATCTCTGAAATGGAACAACCATCGTACAACATTTTTTCATGTTCTCTCCAATGTTAGACTAAAGGTTTGTTTTCTTAGCACATTGTCTTAATTGTACCATGCAGAGAGGAACCAGAGTGTATCATTTATTTGTTTATTAGGACCAAGCTTGCCTAATTTTTTGTTAAACTCATAACTTACGGTACCACTGTATTTGAAGAAGAGTGGATAGGGTAGGGTGGTTGAAACTAAGTAGAAGAAAGGCAGATTGTGGTTACACATGTTCAATAATTCTTAATATGAGTTACCAAGATTGGATATGAAGAGTTTTACAAATAGGTTACACCTAATCCTGTTGTTGGACAGGCTGCCATGAGGGGGACAATGGATAACCCATACAAATATAAAGCCTATCTCTTGAAATAATTGTGAAATTGTAAAGAGAGAAGTTATGAATGAAGATTTGCATTTGTAAATGTGTTCATGCCAATCTCATTGTCATTAGGTAATTAAAGACAATTTTATGCATTGAACTGAGTGATGTTCTTTTACCTGGAATTTTCAGGAGGCCTACTCTGATGCCACGGTGGCATGTGAGGGCAAATTCTTCCCAGTGCACAAACTGGTGATGTCCTCCTGCAGTGACTACTTTGAGCAGATCTTCCAAGTTGTTCAGTGTCGTCATCCTGTCATTGTACTCAAAGACATCAGTCACCAACACATGGACCTGCTGCTGAGCTACATGTATCTTGGAGAGGTCAAGGTGTGTTATATGTGTAGGTTTACCTAGTTATAGTGGGAAAACATCTATGTTTGTGTGTTCTCATATCTCCATGTAACTGAGCCTTGAATCCATACATATGTACTTTTTACATTTATTCTCTCCTTATCCAAATAGTTTCATACTTCTCTATGGGGAACACTACATCTTTGCTGTCTTCTACAAGCGCTCTTCATCCTCTTTCTATGTCTTCCACTATCCCATATATCCCAACCCACCAAGTCAGTCTGGTTCACCTCCTCTACATTCTCATAAGCTTTTTACCATATTTAATGGCTTGTAGGATGCACCTTTTTTTTTCCAAAAGAAAGTCCCAGAAAATGAGTGTGTCTTTTGAGGCCAAGGTTCAGCTTTGAGGTAGTGGCATATGCTATGTCTATTGTAATAGTGGCCCTCAAGTCATACCCAAAACATCTTTCATCTTTGCACATGTAAACTAAAGTAACTATCACTTCTGCGCCTGAAAATAAATTTTTTGCAAGTTAACAATATATAAAAGCTACTTACCGGTAATTTCCATAAACTAACACCAGTTAGGAAGAAATTACCTAAGTAGTGATACTTATATTACATGTATCAAAACAATAAAACAATCCCATGATTGCCTGCACACCAAACCCAATGACACAAGCAAGATTCACTACATTCCTTAGTATGATGTCATTTTTCCTTGTGGTAAGACACACCTTCATACAACTGAAATTGCACTTATCTTTTAACATGATTATAAAAATACTTGATGTAGTAGTACTAACCACTCTAGGCTCTGACATTGTCACTGCCCATGCCATATTTTTTTTACATCTCACAACAGGATTGGTTTAATCCCATCAGTAGTGGAACACATTCTTATCGTGAGTTTTGGGTATAATTTGAAAATTTTATTGACATTAAGAAGGGGTATGGAGATCAGAAGATCAGTGGCCAGAGCATGTACTATTTTAAGCCCCCACATGAGTTTCTGATGTATAAAATCAAGAATTAATGAGCAGAATGAATATGAAAATGCATTGCAGTAATGAAGTGGTTAAAGACTAGTGTTGGTATGTTCTAACAGATATTCAGATTTTAAGATGTAAAATATTGATATCTAATAAGGATCTGAATACATATGAGAGGGCTTAAAATGTCATGCGAAACCCTTCACTTCGTTAAACCTGCATATTTATTTTATTGCATTTATGCCTGTCTGCCCTAACTGAGGTATATTTTATAAGCAGTATATTACAATCAAGTTTCCATTTTCTCTCCTTTTTCTTTTCCAGTTTTGGTAGGTGTTATCTTGCTAATCTCTCATGACAAGCCAGTACCATCTTCGTTGCCGTTCTCTGCATTCTCCAACTTCTTTATATCCTTTTCCTGTAGGGTGACCACTCTGCAGCTGCATATTTCAGTCTAAGTCTAATCATTGATATCATGATCTTCCTGATTGTTTCTTCATTCCTTTGTGATTTAGCTAATGCATCTTTCCAAGGTAAACTTTCCATTCACAGTGACACCCAATGTGTGTGTGTGTTTGTTTGTATGCAGTTATGATATTTGCTAAATCCCTATTCAATTGCATATCATTTCCATTCAAAGAAATGTTGTGTGTTGTAATTTGTTAAGGATCCCAGCTTTTGCTTGCATCCACTTTATCCATGAAAATGTTGAATAGTTTCTGAAAATTGAATTTCTTACTCATTCCACATGAAAGATTTATTTGTTTCAAATAGACATCTCACATATTTCATGTAATGCAAACTTCAAATGTTGTCATGATTATTTTCAGGCACATGCAGATTAATGTTTCTCCATTCATTTAGCTGATGCAGCCTCCATCCTTCATAGAACTATTTTCATCAGCATAGGACTCAGGCATTTTAACAAAAACTTTTGTTTCTTTTTGTTGCATTTTATGACAGCCTTTTAATTTATTTTCTCATGTTTCAAAAAACAGTTATAAATGTTGTGATTAAGTTTAACCGTACTACATATTATGAAAGATATATTTTAAGTAATTTCAAACTGCTCCATTTTAGTTCTTTACTACTATATATTGACCTCTGTCATATTCAGGTAGCTCGAGGGGACCTTCAAGGGTTGCTCAGAGCTGCAGAATGCCTCAGAATCAAGGGTCTGGCCGTTCCTGACGAGGCGCCAGTGAAGGAGGAGATGTCTCCTTCAGTCACAGAGTCTGAAGGAGACCCAAGTCCTCCAAGAAAACGTCTCAGGGCAGAGGAGGTGGTCAGTCCTCCAGAAATAACTCACCTGCCTGCCCCTCCTCAGCCCACTCAGACGACAACTGCAGACTTCTCTTCACAGTACCAGGATCAAGAAAACAGGGAATTTTTTGACCTCCAGGTCAGCACTCACTTGTTGATATTCATCTTGATGAACTTTACAGTCATCTTATAAGTTCACATTTACTAAAAACTTTAGTGATATTTGTTGCATCTTTTTTTTCTTTGGATTTGTTTAGGAAAAGAATCATGAAGCATTTAGGTACTAATGTAGTATAGAAATCTATACAAAATTTGAAAATGAATAAGTAATTTGATAGTACAGAGGTATTACCCTGAAGTAAAGAGCTCTCTCTCTCTCTCTCTCTGTATGCACGTGTATATGTTCTATAAGGCTGTACATGTCCGAGAGAAATGGGGGCAGTTCTGTGAAATGTACAAAGAGGGCCCCCAAAAAAAATTACCTAAAAGGCATACAATAACATGTGGTAAAAGCATTGTTTAATAGTACATATGAAACAACAAGAAAGACAAAAGGGGATTCATGGAAAATGTAGAGGAAAAATTAAGATCCTGACATTTTAACAGGTCTTACAGCTGTACATAGAATAGTAACCATAAAACTATTGCTTGCCCAACTTGATTTTCCTTTTTTATTCTTTCTATTTTGTTATTTATCTATTTTTTAATCATTTTTTTTATTATCTTTTCCTCCTTTCTTTTTCATTAGGTTCAACCCTTTGGAGACCCAGGGAATGGTGTGAAAGATGAAGTGAAATACAATGAGATGCAGGAAAACGGAAATGTCAACAAGACCCCAGGAGTCCCCATGAACCAGAATATGGTGCCGGCACAGGGAGTTGGCACCCACCAGCCTCACACGGGACAGGCAAGTGGCTATGAGTGAATGTCAGTGCTGTAGTTTCTGGCTTGGGAAAATAAATGCAATACATACATTCTTTATTTCACC
Organism: Callinectes sapidus; assembly: GCA_020233015.1. Lineage (NCBI taxonomy): Eukaryota > Metazoa > Arthropoda > Malacostraca > Decapoda > Portunidae > Callinectes > Callinectes sapidus. The sequence continues at coordinate 12,058 of JAHFWG010000159.1, read as the reverse complement.
AAACATTGAACAAGTCACTTACCACTGTTGCATTTCATTCTTCCTAAGTTTGTTACTGCAGAAGTTGATGGAAGACTTTCTGAGTTTTTTCTTTATTGATGTGGAGTTATTTTATGGATGGGTTGGTATATTTGTCTTTTTACATATTTCCAACATTGACCATTTCCTCCTTTTTAATCCTGCCACTCACACTTCCTTCCATGAAAACTTTGAAATTCCTTTTCCATCATACAAACTTAGATAAATCCTATGTATGTAATTCTGCTGAATACTTGTGTTCCTGGTTGTGATGCACCTTATACTTAGGTACTCCTACTGTTGTGATTTTAGCTGCACCAATTTTATTTCTTTAAGAGGTTCTCACACCACCCAGCTTGTCATTGGTGAACAAAGCTTTTTACACAATGTCCTCCCAACTGCCCTCTGACCCTCAAGAAAGTATGTATTATGAAGACAGTTGTGAGCTTTTCCTGTTGTTCAGAAAAAAGACATGCCCACTGCCACATCAGGTTAAGTTTCATGTTTCACGCTGTAGATTGGTGGGAGTGAGAGTTCCATAATCAGCTGTTTATAAGTTATCCTACAGGAGTATTTAGTGCCAAGGAGGTGATGCAGCAGTAGTAGTCACTGCCTGATATTTAAGTGTTCTGAGGAGGTAATATGTGATTGAAATAGCTACATACACTGACATTGTAATGTCGACTTTCCACCTACAGATATCCACTGGTGTGCTATACAAATTTACATTGCCAATATTTATTATTATTATTATTATTTTTTTTTTTTTTACTTATTATGTTATTGTTTTGCATGAAATTCTTAATCTGGTCACATGTTTCAGTGCTGTTATGTTCCAAGTTTTTTTTTACTTTTATTCATTTACTTTTTATTTTTTTATTTTTTGCTTCTTATTGTTAAGAACTTATCCATTGGGCTGAGCAGTGACTTACACAGTTAAGTCATTGGATGAAAGGGGATGATTGGTCTGAAAGAAAAGAAACAAAGGAAATGAACTCTTAATGGCATGAAGTGTTCCTGCCTAAGATCATGTAAAAATCGTGTGTCAACTGATGTTTGTGTTAGATTTTCTTGTGTTTCTTTTTTTCACTTTTCTCTCTGTTTTGAGATTATCATAATAGTGATGAATAAAGCACAGTAATATTTAACAGTATATTGGAAACTCATGTAAACAGAAGCATATTGCAGCTCAAAATTTGATGAAGTATAAATTGCAGGAGCCATTGTTTGCCTGGAGTCATCCTGAAGGGAATCACCAGAACAACATGAACTACCCCATGAATGTGCTGCCCAATACACTGCCTGAACTCAACCTGGTATGGTGGTGGACTGGCTCAGATTTATTTTTATGTTGCTTTCATGGAATTTGTTCACACACACTCGACACACACACACACACACACACACACACACACACACACACAGACACACACACACACACACACACACACACACACACACACACCAATTGGACTATATATAAGCTTTTGTTGCTGGAAAGATGTACTAGCAGATGATCAAGGGGTCAACACTTGATCCTCAAGCCTGAGGATGAATTACACACACACACACACACACACACACACACACACACACACACACACACACACACACACACACACACACACACACACACACACACACACACACACACACACACACACAGACACACACACACACACACAGGCAACACTTTAAAAAAACACTCACTATTAAGATGAGGATAAACGATGCAACATGGACACATACATGTATCATAGTATATTTTTATTATTTGTATGTTACACTTTGTTTCCAGTTAGCACTTTGCCATAATCTTCCCTCCTCCAGTCTTTTTTTTATGTGAATTTATGTAGTAGGGTGAAAAGTAAAAGTGATTAATGAATATATGTTTGGGGAAAGTAAGATACATTGAAATTTATCACATTTTTTCTCTTTTACAGAACAATGAACCCGGCAACAATCGGATAACTTCACTAAAATGTATATACTGTGAGAAGCTATTCATTTATCCAGCAAAACTAGCCAGCCACTTAAGAACTCATACAGGGGAGAAGCCCTTTGCATGTCCCTACTGTCCGTACCGAGCCACACAACAGGGGAATCTAAATCGTCACGTCAAGATCAAGCACTATGTGGAGCAAGGGAACTGATTCCCAACTAGTCACTGGTCACTGTCCATAGCTCATACTCTGAGTTACTCTTGTAACATTTATTGTGTCTGTACTTTCATATAAACCCTGTTAATTCAGTTATATCCACAACCCAAAGTTGACAAGAAAATAAGTTAGAACTGTGTTATAATGGACTAATTGGAGGATCTGCTGATTGAATTTTTTTTCATGTCAGTAAATTGGAACTAATGTTGTCACTGAATTATATGCTTATGAAGTACAGCTATTACCTAAATACATTAAAATAATTGGTAAAGGCTTGATGCCATTTTTTTTTTCTTTTTTCTTAAAAATCAAGCCAGTTTGAGAATCAGTTTTATATGAAGTTCTCAATTTCCTGTGATTAGTGGGGATGGATCATGCACTGGTTGAGGTTGCTATTCCTACCCTGCAAGTTGGGCATCACTGAGGAGAAGTAGTGGTCTCCACAGCCCTTATTGGGCTTCTTGACTTGTTATCTCCCCTCCCTCCCCCACTCTCTCTCTCTCTCTCTCTCTCTCTCTCTCTCTCTCTCTCTCTCTCTCTCTCTCTCTCTCTCTCTCTCTCTCTCTCTCTCTCTCTCTCTCTCTCTGATGTTGTCAGGCCTCAATGTCAGACACTTTTCTTTCACAGACTCGGCATTGCATGAATACTATTTGGTATCACCTACTTAGTGATCAACTGGCTTTTAAGATTTTTTTTTCAATTGTGAAAGCTCACTCCAGTATATTAAAGGCCATTATAGCAAAGTTTTATTAACAGCCTAGTTATTCAATCATGTATAGTTATCAATTGTCAATATTGTTATATGTATCAATATTTCCACTAATTTTTTGGCTATAGATTATGTATATTATATTTATATTTTGCTTTGAAATGTTTATATACATATATATATTTACATATATATATATGTGTGTGTGCGTGTATGTAATACATAAACAGCATGTGTTTTTTTATTTTAAAATCATTTAAAATGCTATCTGGGAATAGTAGCTTTGAAAAAGGTTCCTTTAAACCAAAAATCATGTAGGTAATTAATATGTTCATATGGTAAAATCAAGCTATACCACAGTGAGTCATAATGGTGCATGTAGATGACTCAAATAGATAAAGAAAGAATGTTATTCTCTTATTGACCTTTAAGTTCACATGTGACAACTGCCTCACATGGAGCCAGTGGCAGATTTAGCAATTAGGGGCAAATAATCACCAAGGGCACTTTCTGCTCAAAAAATGGGTTGTGTGTGGTTTGTCTGTTTAGGGGGTGCCTCCCAAACCAACATTAGTTTACTAATTATAGGTGAAAAATTAACAGCAATGGAATGGGCTGCAATATTACACATCTTTCAGGGAGAACTCTTGGGGCCTCTTGCTGTAGGGGCTCTATGCAATTGTGTAGTTTGTTTAGTACTAACAACCACCCCTGCATGAAACTGAGTAGTTCCGTGGTATAGTGCTTATTCATAGCAATTTCTTTGCAAGAAGAATAGCATTGTCTTGTAATCATAGCAGAGTAATATGGTGGAAAATTCTTTTCTTTGATCCAGACAGACAGCAGGAATTACGAAACCTTATTTATGAAGAAATAAGATTCCAGCTGTAATAAATAATTACTCCTGGAATGATACATGCACATTTATGGTTGGTGAGATTTGAATGCAGAGTTTTGGAGTGAATGTGTTTTGCAGTGTTGGTGAATATTAGTGTTAAGAAGGAAACAATTGATAGTGTAGTTATATCCATAGTGTGTGCAAGAAATGAAAATGGAGAAAAATATCAGGATACAGTATAATCAGTGAGTAAATCAAAATACTTTGCTTAAAAGATTGATACTGATACTGATAAGTACATGAATTTTGAAATATATGTACAACAAAAGGCTAAAAGGGGTCCATTGTGGTACGGTGGAACCCCTTGCATTCTGGGGGACTTGGGATCCCTGAGCGCTTGAGTTCAAATGCTGGCCATAGTCTGAGTGGAGATTGGGCATCCACTCAGAGTAATGGTTTCCAAATGGATGGGCTTTCAGTTAGGTCTCCATTGGGTGGTCTCCTTTAGCCCATAAATTCCTATAAAGAGCCCACATTGTATAAATAAAAAACTAAAATAAAAATATCTATATCTCTCTTACAGGGGAACAAAGATATAAGAAAATATGACTTGTATAATTTTTGTAGGGGGCTAATACGTTTAGCTTAAATCCTAGACCTAACAGACAATTTTTACTTCTGTCATTTCATGCATTAACCCCGGTCTAACAGATATGGTATTAGTCAAAAGATGAGGGAAGGGGTGGATGAAAGATCAACTGATAGGGGCAAGTTTCATTATTCAAGTTTTAATCCTGTTAGGATCTGATCCATTTTTCAGCCACTATTGAGTTGAACAATTTCATTCATATGCTGCTCATCAACTTTTGCATAGGTATGTCTTACATTTGGGCAAAGATTTTCATCAGCGTGAAGTATCACTACCTTTCTAGGTCTATTCTTCATGACTTGAAATTAGCCAAAAATATTTTTAAGTCTTTACTTTAATTGATCCAGATAGTACCACTGCCATCTTTCAAAGGCCGAAGTTTACCTTTTCTTTAGATATTTGATGATTGCACAACACTAGATGATTCTTAGCCTCTTCCTCCATCTCCACCTGACTGACCTTGTTTTATGTATCTACACTTTTAAATAATACTCATTTTCTCTTTGTCTTCTCTGGATAGTGGAATGTCACTGATCTAAACATGTCAACAATGGTGCTCCACATGACTTGGTCTTTCTTTTTTATTCATTTATTTATTTGTTTATTTTTTTGTTGGGTATTTATAAACTAACCACACAATCAAGACCTGCTCTATTCACTACGATACTGACTTCACGCAAATACCACCAAGTGCTTATAGCTTCTAATCTTTTTGTAATTTCTCAATACTTTTCTACCTATGTATTCAATATAACCAGATCATTATTGCCTCTTCTGCTTATCCCTTCTACATTGAATATATTACCTGAGCTTTCCTCACATAGCACGTATAATCATAGTTTGATCAATATTTGTGTTAGTCTGTTTGTCCTAAAATAGTAACAGTTGCTTCCCGAAGAAAATATGAAAATAAATAAATAAATAAATAAAAACCACAGGCAACAAGCGCGGTTAAAGCTATGTGGTCACTGAACATGCATTGTGGTATTTAGTATTTTGAATGGGAGACACCATTCAAAGATTACGGCCACACATGACACGTACAGATAAATAATTATATTGTAAAAATGAATTGCGAAAGTTCAAATTATGTCTACATTTGACGCTAGATGCAGTGGGTACTTTCAACTGTCTCTGGCTTGACATAGAGTATTTAGTGATCTCTAGAGATGGAAAAAACCATTGCAGCATATTCACACGCAAACAATCTGAAAATGAAACCATAATCAATAAAACCATTTCTTTCGCTTTTGTTGCAGCTCAGCTGATCCTCAGTGTTTCCATTTTCCACTTTACAGGAATTTCCTTGATTTTAAGGAAGTTTTGATCTAATGAAGCACCCAAAGGAATTGTTAAAGAAATTTGTGAAACTCATGAATTATTAGGAAAAGTTTGCCTTGAAATCCTCGAATAATATCCATACCTGAGTCAGAAATAGCGTCACGTTATTAATAATACAAAAGACATTGTCTTAAATGCATATGGCAACACAACCAATGACTGACCGCCATTACCACTTGAAAGATCCCTTTGTCTGACGCATTTATTAATTTATTTCATAGGTACGGGGTTACCTAGAGGGGAATATTGGGGAAAACTTATATATGACATTATTTGGTTATCCCTGACAAATAATAAGAGTAATCGAGGATTAAAGAGTGTAAATGGCCTGAAGGTGGCGGGAGTGGGAGAGCGCAGGTCAGGATCGACGCGACGCTTCCACCGACGCCGGATGACCGCGCCTCTCAACAATTTATTTATCTTCCGCCGCGACAGGTACTTATCTCACTCTAACAACAACACAGGTGGGCTCAACTAAGCCACCTGCATGGTTGTAGGATGTGCAGAGGGTGTTATGGGTATTGGTTGGTGTGGCAGCGGTGATTCAGTAGGTGGCGGGAGGCTTTGGTCCCCGCGGAGTGAGCAGGAGCCATTTTCCTTGCCGCCTCCCGCGCCGCCACCACCGCTAATGCCCCACTACCACTCATCCATACTGTAATTTTTACTTTATCATGCACCCATACATTTCGAGGGAAGGGAAGTTGGTCATATGCTTAAGTATTCTGGAAGTAATTTATGGTTTTGGTTTACAAGGATGACTTATGATAGTGTTAGGGAGCCAAGACCGAAGCGCGGCGGGAAAGGAGAGCCTGGCAAGCCGATGATGCCTTATGTTTATTCCACCTGTTGTTATTGTGTATTTAGACCAGTGGCGTATACCGGCGTGTGGGTTGGGCAACACTCGAAAGGAATGCACATGTGAGGACGATAATCTTATCAAGGTTGGGGGGTGAGATACGCGGGTGACCCCTTATCTTGGTGGGTTGGGGGTGGTGGTGGGGGCGGCGGTGGATTGGTTCCACCGCCCGTGGGGTGTGGCAGCATCAGGTGAATACGTCAACAATTGATTAATTGTTGACGATTTATCATGAGATGATTGTAATAAAGGCGAAATAGTATTACTGAGCGAGGTGAAGAAGGGTGATGCAAAATGTGTCGCTAGGGAATATGGGAAGGAAGTATATCCCATGACCTGCCATCCAACTCCTCCAGTGATTCACTCCCGACCTATCAATATACTGCCATGAACGTCAACTATTTTTGCTCACCGCGATAACAGCTAGCATCATAATTTGTCGGTAAATTTTTACTTTAACACCATTCTCAAGTTGGCTTTTCATACCCTTCTCATCTGTTAGAGCTTTTTATACTGAGTAATTTGATCCCCATATGTAACTGGCGCAAATAAATTATGATGGCGGTAGCGATTTTTGAAGATTTACCGAATTTGCGGAACGCGGGTTAAATCTAGACCTGGGGTGTTCTATGCATCCGCCCGCGTCCCGCTATTCGGTAAAAAAAAAAAAAAAAAAAAAAAAAAGTCGGTAGCCCCATTATATATAATTTATTTGCGCCAGTTACTTATGGGGGTCAAATTACTCAGTATGGAAAGCTCTAACAGATGGGGAGGGTAGGAAAAGTGAACTTGAGACTGGTGTTAAAGTAAAATAATACCTCATATTTGCCAGGAGTAGTTTATTATTAAAGGTTACATTTATAGAGAAAAATATTGGATTAATGCCATTTGAGTTATTTTACTAGTAATAACTAGGATTTTGGATAAGACTCAGAGGTGAAGATTATTCTTTGTTGCATAATTTCTGGGATTCTGATATCCATATAGTGGTCAATTGTTGCTTGAAGTGTTTAGTTTAAACTGAAATTTTTTTGGTTAATCTTTGCAATATATCTGCACTAAATACAAGCACGCTACTCATGTATATGTAGATGGGTCAGTGATCTTGCTGTAAACAAGGATTTCCCATCATGTGTATAGTACTTCTGTAATAACTGTCTGGATTGTGGCAGAGATTCCAGCGAGATGTGCACCAGGCAAGGGCAAACACTGAAATGATTCTTATGCTTTATAACTGGGATTTGTGGGTAGTAGTATATCAGGATGTCATGGCATCTATAGAATTGTTCCACCAATGAAGTGAGTACACTCATGACTCCAATCACGGTGCATTGTCCACTTTCCATGATATATTAGTCACCGTTTTCTTCAACCTTTCTGGTGTAGGTTCACTGTCATTTATTAGCATGGCAGGCATAGAAGGAGGTGTAGAAGATCTATCAAGAGTCTGTGAAGGCTGCTACATGTCTTATGGGGAGTTTGTGGCAACTTATTTTGAGGACTGTGAAGCTTTGGTGAAGTTTTGTGAAATGTGGATTTGTTCCCGAGAAGGAAGGAATCTATGTCATAAAAGACTCTGAAGTTGCAAAGCATCACCTGCCTCTATTGCCCTGATATTTATTCTTCACCTCACCAGTAAGAAATAATTGTAATTTTTAGGCATTTCCTTAGGTTAGGATATGTTAGGTTAGGTTAGTGCTCTAGTGGGGATGGTTGGGGGTTTAGGTCGGGTTAGATTTGAAAAAGTGTAATGCTATGTGAAATTGCCTTAGATTTTGCGAATGTCCCCCCACCCAAAATTCCCGATTCCCAATGTTCCCCAAGCTTGCTTTTGGGGTGTGGGGGGTGTGGGAGGTTCAGATGTATTGTAATGATCTACCAATTTTTTTATTATTCATTTATTTATTTTATTTTATTTATTTATTTATTTATTTTTTTTTTTTTACTTTGGACTACTGTGAAAAGTTGACTATGTCTTATTTCAGATGAGAAAATTCTTCCAAGATGGGGGATGGAATGCTCTCACTCTACTGGAACAATCACAGGGCCACCTTTTGTCACATACTGGCAACACTCAGGGAAAAGGTAAGAGGGGATAGTTTGTGTTGATGCTAAATTATAATACATTTATGCTCATTTAAGGATAACATAGCATCAAGAAAACTCAGATTGAACATTTTTCCAAGGTTTAGAGGAAAATGCTATTTTATTTTTATTTAATTTGTCATAAAGTATTATTGTTGATGGAAAAATTATTAGTTTGAATTGAGTACCTGAAGTCTTTCCAGATGTGTTGATTGTATTTGTTTAGAATATAATGAGTAAGTGCAGATGTATATGGCATTCATTATGGGAGAGGGAATGAGTTTGAATTAAAATGTATCAATGTGTTGTTCAGTGGGTAGTGCATTGAGTAGTGAGAGTATAAGTGAATGTGAGTGACACATGAATACAATATTACAAATGATGTTTTGCAGGACATACTTTGCTAAGAGTGATCAATATGACTGGCCATGTTTATGGGTATTTATATTTGTTATTCTGGAGCTTCCTTGTAATTTGTGCATTTTGCTTTTTCAGGAACGGTACACAGATGCTACCCTGGCGTGTGATGGCAAATTTTACCCTGTACATAAACTGGTGCTATCAACGTGTAGTGAATATTTTGAAAAAATTTTCGAGCACACACCATGCAAACATCCAGTGATAGTGCTCAAGGACATAAAGGCAGATGCTCTTGAGGCTCTGCTGAATTATATGTATGCAGGTTATGTGAACGTAGCACAGAATGATTTGGCGAGACTAATAAAGGCCGCTGAGACTTTATCAATAAAGGGCCTGGCTGTACCTGATGAACCACCCCCAGGGGAGGACAACAAATCCAACCAGTCCCGGTCTGGGAGGGAAGAGAGAACGAGTCCTCAGCCAAAGAGAAGACGACGCGAGGAGAATGCCAGCTCTCAGCCTTCCAACAGCCCCCCATCTTCACCCAGAGCCTCTCCATACCTGCCTGATGGGGAACAATCTCGATCGAGAGCACCCAGTGAAGGCCACCGCTCGGAGAGAGTAGAGTCCACCGAACAGTCAGAACAACCTCCATCACAAGAGTCTCAGGCATCAGAAGTTAAGGTACTGCTTTCTGTGATACATCTGAAGTATTCTCCTCTTTCACTTCATGATAATGGAACTCACTACTGCTGTAATACATGCACCTGTTAGTTGCTTAATTGGAGTCTGCATTTCAGGTTATGGTTGATGAATCACTAGTCAAAGAAGAAATGGTAGAAACTTTAGATAACAGTCAATCAGAAGGGATGGACACTAGTATGCAGTATGGTGGTGTGGGCAGTGATCCCAGCATGGATGGTACTGGAGAAGAACATTCCAACCGCATGTTGCCAAACAAATATGATCAACCTGTCATACCTGGTCAAGCACAACCTCTTGCTGATGCCGTGGCTGAGGCATTAGCGGGCCCTTCAGGAATGCAAGGGGTGAGATACAACATATTGTCTGTTGTTTAGAGATTTTGATTTTTTTTTTTTTTTAATATCTAAATGAATGGATTTGTATATACTTTAACCTGTACTGCATGGATGCTTAAGGTATATCAAACTACATGCCTGATTTTAACGTTATTCCAAACAGTGGCTTGGAAGTGAAATGCCAGGCCCTGGAGGCTACACAGCCGAGGCTTATGGGAGTGAGGGTAACCAAGAGGTTCACCCTGCACCAACGGGAGCATCACACTCACAACAGCGGGTGAGTGTTGCTCTAAACCTTACAGAAAGGGAGCCAGTTGTAGAATTTTTTCCTAACCAGAGGAGAGCATATAACTGTAGATGAAACAGTGCTCTTGAATGGCAGTGAATTGGAGGATTTGTGCATAAATTTGCATATTATATCTCAATAATATTTTATCTTTGATATTGATTTTATTAGGTGACCTCTGGAGCCTTAATCCTGGTTGATGGCTTCAGAGTGCATGACAGCATCCCTTGACATAATATTAACACAAGGGATTTATAGATTGCTTATAATGTGAGGCTCAGTATTATGTTGAGTTATTGCTGGCCATTCACATTGGCAAAGGTTAAATCCCTGCACACTGCCACACTTACAGCATCCAACTCCTTGGCTGATGAGTGCCCTTCTCTCTCTCTCTCTCTCTCTCTCTCTCTCTCTCTCTCTCTCTCTCTCTCTCTCTCTCCAGGATCTGCATGCTATACTAAACCAGTTGCACTAAATCAAGATGCTGTTGTAGTACAGTAATAGTATGAACCAGGTTTAAGACCTTATGAGGATGCAGTGCTGATAGTGACAAGTTCAAACTGTATTTTAAAAATTTCTTTGACATAGAGATGATACAAAGACTAATAATTGAAGGTGGATTTATATTCTCTTGTGATGGTATGGTTGTGAGTGAGCAAGTGAGTGTTTGTGTGTGCCTCATGATGTTAAAGTAATAGTTTCCAATGAGGACTGGGGACCCTATTCCCTTTATGGAGAATGCAGGAGAGCCAGAATGGAAAGGTGAAATCAGATGCAAGTGTTATTTGCACTCAAATATTAAAGATGACCATGAATTATAGGTAAAAGTGAGCTGGCAAGGAAATTAAACTTAAACTTAATTCATGGATTTTTTATTGTTAATTTTTAGGAATAGATACATTTGTGAGGAAAAGAGCAAAAGAAATTTTAATGCCATAACTCACTCCTTGAGATATACCAGACGACTATTCATTGTTTCTCTGGTGTTTCTTGGTGATATAGAGTTGAGATTCTGTTGGTCCTATGAATGGAAGGAGAGGGTTATGTATGTGCCATGGAGAGAAAGAGAGAGTGAGAGAATATACATTTGTGTCATGGATTTACCAGACCTCCATTATTAGTTATTGATTATTCAAAATTAACAAGTTATAAAAGTGAGAAATCCACCTCCTTTGATGACTAACATTGGTTTTGGCTTGTGTCTTGTATTAATCAACATATTAATACTCTTTAAGCTTAAAGATGATTCTTGAGAGTGTAGACAAAAGATTGATTTATTTGGCTTTATGGAGTGATCTATCATTGATGTGCATAACACCTCAAGGATCACAACACTAGTCAAAACATTTAGGTAGTCATGTAGGCTGGAGAGGCATTATTAATGATAAAATTTTAAATGGTAAATTTTTTTTTTGTCTTTCTTATTTTAATATATTCCTATTAATTTTCATTCTGAATCACACGCTGTATATCCACCCAGTTATGAGTTAAGTATTTTTTATTGAATACTGAAATTGAAACATTTTTAGATCTTAACATTCCTGGTTCCTTCTCTTTATGATAGACAATGAAGTAATTTCATAAAGATAATTCATTATGCAATGCCACAACTTGTTCCTGGGGAGTTGGAGGCACAGAGGTGCAGGAGAAATTCTAAACGGCTCCTTTTCTGTTGTTTGTATACATAGTGATGAGCAATTCCTTCTGATTTTCTGTT
>JAHFWG010000085.1:443007-489297 GCA_020233015.1 Callinectes sapidus | reverse complement strand
ATATATAGTATATATATATATATATATATATATATATATATATATATATATATATACTCCATGTACTTTGATGCCATTTACTTTATTTGCGATTAAAAAAATTATGTCTCCAACAGGCATACAGGTTGTAAGGTAAATTAATGTAATCGGATGGAATCACTTATTGAAAGTGTAGGTGTAGAAGTGAAATGTGATGGAAATATATTTATATACCCTCAACTTATGTTCCTCACCTGAAAAAGTGAGTGTTTCACTCTTTCTTCATGACCACCACTTTTGTATTGGTCATCAGCCGCAAATCTGAGTCTCGTCAGTCTTTGCGGAACCTCGGCTTTCCGCTTCCTTCCCTTGTCCTGAAGCTCCTGGTACTTCTTTTCTTGTACAGCTAAATTTTTTTTTCTCCAATATAGCTAGCATTTTCAGAACAGACATTTCTAGAAAGGGGCTGCATGGATAGTTTTGAGGTTAGCCGAGAGTAGCCAGCATAACCTAAACCTTGAAACATTGAAAATGCTACCAAGGCTGCATTATTTTCTGGTATATTTATGTCTACACTGGTGCTGAAGAGTACTGAACAAAGGGTAAAATTGCAGAACAGCTGCTTCTTCCATTTCATTTCCCAACCTGCCGAACCCCTCAAGCAAGCCTGGGAGCACGTGGGGAACCGGGGGTTTTGGAGGGGAGGCAACTATGAGTGATATATGGCTTTTAAAAAATCTAGGGGAATTTCCCTAGAAAATAACAAAGAAATTCCCTAAATATGGTAAACAAGCAATTATATTCCTATTCTAACCCCCTTCTCATTAGTACAAAGCTATTCCAGCAGGGGCCTGCACCCCCCTCGATCCCCCCTTCAAATTATCCTAACCTGACCTAACCTAGCCTAATGAAATTCCTCAATGTGGTCAAAGTCAGAGGCTCATTCTAGCCGGGGGGCTGCGCCCCCCCTGGACCCCCCCCCGCTACACTATTCTAACCTAAACAAACCTGGCTTGAAACTCACCTGCTAAAACACCAGCATTTCCTACCTTTAGGGAGTTTCCTTGGCTAGGGAAATTTGCGTAGATTTTTCAAAGTCCATAAAACCCCAGATTCCTTACAGGCCTCCAATCTTGCTTGAAGGGTTGGGAGGTGATTATTGTGCACTTCACGGTACATGTAGTTGAAGTCCAGTAATCCCAGATCACAATCGTTGCAGCGCTCCATCCTGATGTGTTTGCCGGACAGCAGGTGAATAAGATATGGCGTCTTCCGTTCAGTGTGCACTGGGTAGCCGAAAACAAATGCTAGTGTATAAGTGAATGTGGGCATGGCAGACTGTGATTGGCGCTCGTGAAAGTCACACCTTTCTCATTGGGTTTGGGAGAGTCTCGTGTCTATAGATACATTAAACTGCTACAATGCCCTACTGTAAACAGTCCACAAGAGCAAGAGGAAGAAGACTGAGGTAAACCGCTCGCCGCGGTGTGATGATTTTTAAAGTGTAATTGTGAGCTTTGTGGAGTCGACCGCCAACTTTACTCGATACTACCATTAACTAGGGTATGTAAACTGTTCATTAACAGAGAATTAAACAGATTGGTAAGAAGCAGCTATTCCGCATATTAACCGAACAAAACCACATATCTTACAGTTCACTCCTATATGGCCATCTGCTGACTTTCCAGTAATGCTCAGATCAAGCTACCCAAACATTTAGTGCAAGATGTTGATACAGCTTGAAAAAGTTCAACCAGGACATCCTTGTCAAGTATAATCTTTTCTTTTTCCACGGAAGAAGCACTCGAGCATACCTTACTAAGTGATCTAAGCGTCATCACATAAAGGCTGGGCGCCCTTATCACCTTATTTACGTCCTTTTAAGTCATTGAGAGGGTAAGAGAAAGAAAACGAAATGTATTAAAGGGTAGGCAAGCTTATTTCAGCAAAATACCGCAAAAAAACCCTCGAACTTTAAAAATCAAACACATATAATAAAGCGAAGCGAAGCGAGTGGGCGTGGCGCAGGTCCCGAGGACCCTTTAAATCCCTTTAAATAGAGCCCTTTAAACCATTTAAGGGGCAAGTTTGATGCGTGCATGATCTTCCATAGTGTAGACAGAAGTGTGAAGATGAGATAAAAAGCAAAAAAGCATTAAATTTTTTTTTTCATCATACTTTATCAAAGAACCCCCCCCCCTTATAGGCCTCCTCAAGGTAATGTAAATAATTTTCTTAATGCTCTCAACAATATTTTAACTTTGGCAAAAAGATAAAAACCACAGTGAAATATTTATTCTTGGAGACTTAAATCTAAATTTACTACAAAATAATGATGATAGTAAAAGTAAAGTAAAGTGGGGGGCTTACGCTGTATCAGCGCGTAGCTGCGGGCGCTCATCTCCCGTCTCCTTGGCCTTTGAGCCTGTGGTGGAATAGTCCCTTACCCCGGGACATGGGCCAGCATGAAATCCGGGTTTCCACAGTTTACCTTCCCTAGGTTGCCCTAGGTACCCATTTATCGACCAGTGAAGGATGAAAACCTGGGTGAGGTCCGCGCCGTCCTCGTCCGGGATCGAACTCGGGCCCACGGATTCGTAGCCAGACGCGCTGGCCACTGCACCGTGGCGGCGCATAATGATGATAGTACACAGGATTTTATTGATTTAATGTGCAGTTACTCACTTTTTCCACTTACAACTGTGCCAACACGAGTCACAGCCACATTTGCAACCCTAATTGATCACACATATGTTGAAAATAATGCAGATAAGACTGACATTACTCATCATTTTCTGGTTGTTTCCTTATTTAAATGTAATACTACTCCGTCTCCTCCCACATTCATAAGGAAAAGAATGTTCACCCAAGAGGCCATGCAAACGTTAAATACTGTCCTTTCTCACAGAAATTGGTCTGAATTCATCAGATCAGATTTATTTTATAACTTCTTTTAAATACATTTTGATAATTGCTTCCCTAGTAAATTAATTAAAATAAATGATAAACATAACCGTATTCCACATATTACTCCAGCATTAAAGAAGAGTATAAAAGAAAAGCACAGCCTAAAAAAATAGCTTATAAATGTCCTTTACTTTTCGAGAACAACTCAGAGCTTACAGAAATAGATTAACATCACTTTTAAAAGAAGCTAAGAGGAAATATCAGCAAGACCTAAACAAGGTAACCCAAAGTCCCACTGGAATTCAATAAACAACATTTTAGGTAAATCTGCAGCTAATAAAGATAGCAAAAATTGAGTTAAGACCGTTTTGTAGTAATATTCCAGATACATTTAATGAACACTTTTTGAAGGCAGGAGGGCAAGTAGCAGAAAATATAGGAAATAGATTTAGTGATTATTTACTCAACTCTCCTAATTTTTCAATGTATTTACACACACTCCCAGAAGTTGTAAATTATATTAAATCACTCAAAACTTTTTCCTCTGGACATGATGATATTCCCCAACTGTCTTGAAAAATACAGCTCATGAAATTGCTTTTCCATTAACACATATAGTGAACCTGACATTAAAAACTGGCATATTTCCTGAGGCACTAAAAAAACTAAAATCATACCATTGCTTTAATCTTGCACTAGATCTGACATTAAGAATAACAGACTAATCAAAATTCTTCCAGCATTTAGCAAAATTTTTGAAAAAGTTATTACTTCCCGTCTTGTTTCATTTTTTGAAAATAATAATCTTCTCACAGACAACCAGCATGGATTCAGGGTAGGTCGTCCCATAGAAACAGCAATTTTATAGTTCACTTCAAATGTATATCAATATCTAGAGAAAAAAAAAAAAAAAAAAACACTATGTGGCAGGAATATTCTTGGACTTATGTAAAGCATTTGACACACTGAGTCATAAAATCCTATTAAATAAGCTTAGTCATTATGGTGTTAGAGGTATTTCCTTAAACCTATTTAAAAGCTATTTAAGCAATAGATCACAAGCTATTTACTGCAACTCCATGTATTCTTCTTTTGATGCTGTCAATAAGGGTGTACCTCTTTAACCAACACGAGTGTTGTTAGAGCCGGACAGCCTTGCTGCCTCTCTCTTGAAGGACTACCGGCTCACAAACCTACCCTGGAGGGGTACGCCGTTTTTAATCAGTTTAGGTGCCGTTGGCAGTCCAGAGGTAGCTATCCGTCAGAGGCCAAACACATATGTGCATATGGGCGATATTCGCTTCTCTTAAGGGAACGGATACGACAGTCTACATCTGCCACTCTCTCTCTCTCTCTGTTTATTCTCGAAAACTTGCACGATGTCATTCACATTCACACAATACTCCAGCAATCTACAGCTATATATATATATATATATATATATATATATATATATATATATATATATATATATATATATATATATATATATATATATATATATATATATATATATATATATATATATATGTTTTCTGTGCGTGTCATAGATTTGTGTGTAAAAAAAGGCACAGCGGGTGTATGTGTTTGTTTGTGAAAAGAAGGTGCGAAGTAGAAATGATTGGTGTTTCTTTGGAGAGAAATAAATGTTTGGAAAAGGCTACTAAAGTTACCCTTAAAAAGTGTAAGAGAATTGTGTGGGAGAGTGGTGGATTTTGAGGGCACCATAGACTAGATGAGATGCACACTACAATACTCCCACCCCTAGTTTCGAGGGAGGAGAAACAAAATTTTCTTGGTGTGCAGTCGAGGCAAGTGCGTCGAGGTGCTCGAGACGATGTCGGGTGTGGCAGTGGCGGCGGCAGGCGAGGAGACGTCCTGGAGCAGGTAGGCAGGTTTGACTCTGTCTACCGCGACAGTCTGGGAGGCGCCACTGATGTTCAGCGTGAAATGCGGCGGAGTGGAAGGGGCCCTAGGAGGCTTGCTGAAGGGCCTGTTGCACAGCGTTAGCATGAAGGAAGCTGTGGGAGCAACTGTCTAGGTCCAGGCTGGCAGAGAGTGCGATGGGAGGACGTGCAAGGCTGCACCGGCCGCGGTGATGTCCGCCAGTGGAGTAGTTGTAGGCCACAGAGTGAAGCTGTCCACACAGGTGAGCAGGTAGTGGGAACCCCAGGAGTAGGACAGGGGTTCGGCTACCTTGGTGAGGGCGAGCTCGAATCTGGCGGAGATTGGTGCAGAAGTGCCTGCTGGAGAGCAGTCTGGCTGGGTGGGTGCTTATCGGTAGGGTCAAGTCACTCAGATCAGAGAGAGAGGCCACTCCTCGGTCACTGCCTCACTGGCCGTCACCCAAGGAGTAAAGCGACTCATTCACAGTTAACATCAGTGAATGTTCCGATGGTGAGCCATCACAATAAATGTCATTGAGAGGATACTGAGAGAGAGAGGAATATATATAATAATGATATACTATATGTATATCTATCTATCTATACAGTAACAGCAGTAACTGCATTATTGAGTTTATAAGAGGTTTTCTCTATCCTCCGGATGAGAGAACGTAAGTTCTGGTTTACTGAGTTTAGGAGATTTCCAAAGTCCACTAGAATTCTCTTTTAGTAGCAGCTGGGGGTGTTGTTTGCCTTTTTCTCAAGATATCTTTCGGTCTCTCTTAGACCATCTTCAGGAGAAGAGTGAAGAACGTCGATTCTTCGATTTTATTAGTGAAAATAATAAGAGTTGGTACAGGGGAAGAAAGAAAGATGGAAAATAATGAAACATAGTAGGAGAAAATAGTAGGTGGGCTAACCAACTTGCTATTTTTGTACATTAGTTTAATTTTAAGCCGCTGCATTTAATTATTACTTCTAAGTATTGTCTTGGCATAGACGTCCCTGCGACGGAGGTAGTTTTTTATTTATAATTTTTTTTTAGCAGAACCCAGCTAATTTCCGTCACCAGTCCCTAACCAACAAGACTGCTCTCTCTCTCTCTCTCTCTCTCTCTCTCTCTCTCTCTCTCTCTCTCTCTCTCTCTCTCTCTCTCTCTCTCTCTCTCTCTCTCTCCCTCTCGCATTTATTTATTTATTTTTTGTCCAAACTAGGTCCCGGAGTATCCCCCGAGGTGTTGTTTAATATGTGCTTTGTATCAAAGAGTAATTTTTTTTCTTTTTTTCCTTTTTTTTCCGGGTGTCCCGAGTTTTGATGGTTTTCATTTGTCCTTACATCTCATGTATGTAAGTGCGTAAGGTAAGTGTCAAGGTAGCGTTTGTAGTATCGGTAGTTTTAGTAGATTGGTGTAGGTGTAGTGTTGTATGCCTTGATGCTGCTTGGGAAGTCTTTGTGGTACTTTTCTATATGACTGTGATGCTCTCGTATTTCTTGGTGTGCTGGAATATTAATAGTCTCTAGTCTACTCCAGATGTCTTTTGCGCAGTTGTGAAGTCTGATGTTAAGAGGTGTGGTGTTGGTGTGTTCGTGTATTTGTATAGTCGTCATAGTGTATGGATGTCTTTGATTTGTTGCGTATCTTAAGGCCTTGTTTTGTACTTTCTGTAGTTTGCTTAGTTGGTTATTACTTAGAGTATGGATGGGGATTGGAGGGTAATCCAGTATAGGAAGCATTAGTGCTTTCACAAGATGCGTTTTTATTTTTTCAGACATATTGTGGAGTCTGAATAACTTTTTGAGGGCTGCTAACGCGATATTTCGCCTTTCCTCGATATGTTTGCAGTAACCTGATGCTGTAAGGCTTAGTCCTAGGCATTTTCCGTAATTCTTAAATTGTATTAGTTCGTCGTTGACATTTAGAGGAACTATTTTTTTTAGCTCCATAGTGGATAGGTGTAAATTTATTTAGGTTTGTTTTTATTTTCCATGTAGATTCATAAACATTTATGGTTTTTATTTCTTTTTCCGTTTGTATGTTCATCATATTTTTTGATTTACCTGCATAACCGATGATTTGGGTAATATCATCTGCATAACTGATGTTAAGGTGCCTGTTGGGGTTTGGTATGTCATTTGTATATATTATGTATAGGGTAGGGGACAAAACGCTGCCTTGAGGCACACCGCAGTTGAGGCTAAATGGGGGTCCGACGAAATTTCGTATCATTATTGAGGCTGTGCGGTCTGCTAAAAAGTCACTGAGGAATTTTTCTATTGTGGTGGGAAGCTGCAGTTGTTGTATTTTAAACTTTAACCCACAGTGCCAGACTTGATCAAAAGCCTTGGTGACGTCTCTCAGTATCACTTGGCACTGTCCTGTATCTCCTTTTAATTGAGCGATTTTTTCTGTTATTATCGCGAGAGCGTGTGTTGTGCCTCTCTGGTTCCTGAAGCCGAACTGATTTGGGTTGTACAAATTTTGGTATTCTAAGTGTTTTTTTTAGTCGAGTATTTATGATTCCTTCAAGTATCTTACCGGGTACTTTTAGGAGGGAGATTGGGCGGTAATTTTGGGGGTAGTGCGATGATTTGCCTTGTTTAGGGATCAGTCTTATTATAGAATGCTTCCAAGTGTCTGGGAAATAGCCGGCCGAGAGGGTGTTATTATAAATGTTGGTGAGTCTTGTGATGGCAGTGTCAGGAAGGTGAGATAAAATTATTTTGTTGATTCCGCTTTCTCCCGGACTCGTTTTCTTTAACTTTTTTATTATGTTTTTTACTTCTTCTTCAGTGATGGTGCTGTCAATGACATTTGAGTCGAGTCTGGATAGATCTGAACTGTTATAGGGTATGGTTCTGTGAATATTGTTTCGTAAGTGTTCGAATACATGTTCTGTGGTGTTGTCTTCCTCGAACTCTGCGTTGAACACTTCCTCCCAGTGTTCCCGGTGTAATTCTTCTTTACCTTCGTTTGTGTATATTTTTGTGTTGTTTACGTCTTTTAAATAAGGTGGGTCCTCTATTGTGTTGCCAGTTATTCTTTTGATCTTGTCCCAGAATATAGTAGGGTTGTTATAGGAATTTGATAAGTCTTGAATTAGTTTTAGCCAGTTCTCGTTATTTTCGTTAATTAGTGATCCCTGTAAAACAGATTGCAGGTTTTTATAGTACCTGTAATGCTCGATGTCCCAACCATGTTGTTTGGTATATGTTTGAAGCTCAGTGAAGAGTGTAATTAGTATTTTGGTAGTGTCACTGTGTTTTGGTGTGGGGAGAGGTTTATAGTGTGTTAGAGGTATTGATTGTTTGATAGCGTCTTGAATTGTTTGATGCCAGTTCTCTACTTCCGCATCTATTGTTTCTATGATTTCATTGTTTAAGTTGTTGCGTTGTAGATTATTTCTGACGTACGTCTGGAATTTTGCCCAGTCTGCTTTATTAAAGTTAGGTCTTGGTGAGACTGGTATCAGTATTGGCGAACTTGGTATTTTGAATATTATTGGTATGTGATCACTTGTTGTGAGTGGTCCAGGTCTGATGTGTGTGTTATGGTGCGTACGGTAGTTTGTGAGGATTATGTCCGGTGTAGTGCCTCGGCCTTGGGTGTAAAAAGTAAGGAATTCCGGTCCAATGTGTTGTATGGTTCTGTTTTGTATCATTGTGTTTATCTGTCTGCCTTTAGTGTTAGAATGTTGGTAGCCTAATTGGGGATGGTTTGCGTTCAAGTCGGCGATCATGTAAACTGTAAACTGGTGTATGGCGTCTGAAGAGTCTGATGAAATCTGGTGTGGGGATAAAGTTTCTTGCTGGGGGCTGGTATAAAGTGGCTATTATGATTTTTCCTGTGTGTGTGGTTACCTCTATTGCGAGTAAATCTGATAAGAAATTGTCAATCAGCTTATGTACTATATTTTTTCTTACTGCTATTCCTGTGCCATCTCCAACTTTTTTCCTAGTCATGCCTCCTGTTAAGCCACGCCTCCGACATTTTATATACCAGTCTCCTCGCTCACTCTGTATCATCATTCAAGCAGCATCATTCAATCACTCAGGATCATTCACTCAGCATCCATCACTTCGCCACGTATTTCTATCGTCCTGTATCGTCGACTCACAGGGTAACATTGGTTTTGTTTCTTTAAAAGTTTTTAGTGTTTCCAAGGCAGTTTTTCCTGCTTATTCCAAATATACCATTAAAAATTGCATAACATCAATATTCTAGGAAATAAATTGAGGTTTGTATAAATAAGGAATCATAAATAGCAACAACAGTTCACTTCGTTTATTTGTCGACATATAATTGCATATATTGTTTTTTCCTTGAATTTCTTTACAATTAAGCAAGAAAATGTAAAGAACGACTGTGATAAGGTTATAAGCGACAACAGGCCTCCTAGAAGTACATTGAAGAACGCGCTTTCCTACTGTGATCTCCTTGATCTTTACGCACCAGTGACCATACATATACTGTATAGTCCCCCATCATAGCAGTACTAAGAACTATAGAACTATACAACTATAGAAAAGTTAAGGGAAGAAAATCCCTTCCATATCCCAGCCTTCCATCCTCTATTGCACCTGTGCCACATGATGATACCTTCCTGGTTCCACGGCCTCCGGAAAATGTAAGTATATCATACGGAATCTGTAACAGAATTAATATTGAAATATCGCAGCCCTACAGTACAGTTATGTGTATTAAAATTTAAGGGAAGAAAATCCCTTCCATATCCCAGCCTTCCATCCTCTATTGCACCTGTGCCACATGATGATACCTTACTGGTTCCACGGCCTCCGGAAAATGTAAGTATATCATATGAAATCTGTAACAGAATCAGTATTGAAATATCGCAACCATACTACAGTACAGTTATGTGTTTTAGCAATGTGATTGACCAGACAATCCATATTTACGCTTAATTATTAACTGCATTTTTTTCAGGTAAAAGACAAGATGGAGATCTCAGGAGAGTCAGAAGGTTGTGACGATGAAGAAGTGGATGAAACATTTGCGCCAAGATTGAGGACCCGCCCACACGTTCCGAATCAGCGTGAACTGGATGATCTCACAAGAGACTTGGGTCTCACCAAGTCAGGAGCTGAGCTTTTAGTATCCAGTGTAAATGAATGGAACCTGTTGGGGGAGGACTGCAGATCAACTGTATACAGGAAGCGCCATGAGGAGTTTGGAGTGTTTTTCGATATCAGTGATGATCTCTGCTTTTGTAAAGACATTAATGGCTTGTTTTCAGCTATGGGAATAGATCACAACCATGAAGAATGGCGACTTTTCATAGACAGTCCTACAAACAGCCTCAAAGCTGTTTTACTACATAATGGGAATCAGTATCCATCTCTGCCTAGAGCATACTCAGTACAGATGAAGGAAGAATATGACAATGTAAAGAAACTTCTCGAGAAAGTAAACTATAAGGAGTTTAAATGGGACATTAGTGGTGATTTTAAAATGCTTGCCTTCTTACTTGGATTGCAGGGTGGATACACCAAGTATTCATGTTTTCTTTGCCTGTGGGACAGTAGGGCGGATCATGAACATTACCAGAAGATTGAGTGGACCCCTCGAGATGACTTGCAGCCAGGTAAATTGAATGTTGTTAGACAGACTCTTGTAGAGCCTGCAAAGGTGTTGCTATCTCCGCTTCATATAAAGTTTGGTTTGGTCAAATAGTTTGTGAAAGCTTTAGATTATGGTGTAGAACTATTTCAAGAGATTCGTCTACTTTTTCCAAAGCTATCAGAGGCCAAAGTTAAGGGTGGAACATTTACTGGACCGCAAGTAAGAAAAATGTTAAGTCAGCACAACTTGAGAATGCAATGAGTGATACTGAGAGAGAGGCATAGTGTGCATTTCGAGATATAGTTAATGGATTCCTTGATAACAAGAAAGACCCAAAATACATGCAGTTGGTAGCAAACTTTTGGAAAGTTATAAGAATTTAGGCTGTAGAATGTCATTAAAGGTGCACTTCTTGCATTCACACTTGGACTTTTTCTCGTGAAAACTTGGGAGAAGTGAGTGAGGAGCATGGTGAGAGGCTCCATCAGGACATTGCAAAAATGGAAAAAAGATACCAAGGAAGATGGGACACTGCTATGTCAGTCAGTCATGGGGGACATGTGCCTACCCTACGGCGCCACTCATGGCGGTCACGCCTCGCGAATCTCCATGCAGGCTCCCTTCCCATACCGAGTGACTCCCAGCAGGAGGCATCAACTTACCGCAGCCAAGAGTTCTATGGGCGTCCCCTTGGCCGCCTCCAAGTCGGGTTGTCCCTTACGGACACAACCTGACAGGCAGGATCGGCTTCCGGTTATCGCACCACATGCCCATATAGCCGCAGTTGGCGCTGACGGACTATGCTAGTAATAGGCCTCGAATCGGTCTCACGGAACAATCGCTGATTTGACAAAGTCATACCAGCGGTATCCCATGATCCTGCGAAGGCATCTAGTACCAAAGACATCAATTCGCCTCTTCAGGTCGGTGTTCATGTCCATGTCTCCCAACCAAAGAGTAAGACAGGGATCACCAGCGACTTGAAGATCCGAATCTTTGTGTGTCTGCACAGGTATCGACAACGCCAAATACTCGTGTTGACCGAGTCCATAACGCCGTGGGCCAGGACAATCCGCCGTGTGACTTCTTGGCTCGACCCACCATCGTTATGTACTACTCTACCAAGGTATGTGAAGTTTTTCAAGATCTCAATGTCCTCACCACACGCATGGACAGACTATTGTTTCATCCAGCACGCCTCCGAACACCTGGACCTTGGTCTTGGCCCAAGAAACCTTGAGTCCCAAGGGCTTCACCTCCTCGTGCAGTGCCTCTAGAGTCTAGAGCCGTTACCAGAACCTCCAGTGACTCAGCGAAGATTGCTGCATCATCAACAAAAACAAGATCTGTAATCTCGGTGTTGCCTACAGATGCTCCACAATGACTTGGTTCCACAACTCTGCCTAGTACCCAATCCATGCATGTGTTGAAAAGTGATGAAGCAAGCACACAGCCCTGCCTCACACCTGTATTCACAGGGAAGAAGCTGGACACGCCTCCTCCACACTTCACAGCACTTATAGTTCCGGAGTACAGGCCAGTTAATAGACCAATAATCCTTGCAGGAATCCCACGGAGACGCAGAAGATCCCAGAGTGTCTCTCGATGCATTGAGTCAAACTCCTTCTTGAGACATATGCTGCAAGCATTCCCTGTCGAAACTCACGTCGGCGCTCCACCAGTACTGCTATGATGGGGGACTATACAGTATATGTATGGTCACTGGTGCGTAAAGATCAAGGAGATCACAGTAGGAAAGCGCGTTCTTCAATGTACTTCTAGGAGGCCTGTTGTCGCTTATAACCTTATCACAGTCGTTCTTTACATTTTCTTGCTTAATTGTAAAGAAATTCAAGGAAAAAAACAATATATGCAATTATATGTCGACAAATAAACGAAGTGAACTGTTGTTGCTATTTATGATTCCTTATTTATACAAACCTCAATTTATTTCCTAGAATATTGATGTTATGCAATTTTTAATGGTATATTTGGAATCAGCAGGAAAAACTGCCTTGGAAACACTAAAAACTTTTAAAGAAACAAAACCAATGTTACCCTGTGAGTCGACGATACAGGACGATAGAAATACGTGGCGAAGTGATGGATGCTGAGTGAATGATCCTGAGTGATTGAATGATGCTGCTT
Organism: Callinectes sapidus; assembly: GCA_020233015.1. Classification (NCBI taxonomy): domain Eukaryota; kingdom Metazoa; phylum Arthropoda; class Malacostraca; order Decapoda; family Portunidae; genus Callinectes; species Callinectes sapidus. The sequence goes on along the minus strand of JAHFWG010000085.1, from coordinate 476,799 downwards.
GAATGATGATACAGAGTGAGCGAGGAGACTGGTATATAAAATGTCGGAGGCGTGGCTTAACAGGAGGCATGACTAGGAAAAAAGTTGGAGATATCCAGTTTAGGTCAGAGAGGTCAGAAGGGTTAGGAAGGATCAGGCTTCCCCGGGGACTGGAAACTGGCAAAAATTTTCACATAATCATTAGCGTCTCTCCCGAGAGGTAGGTGTGAGGTGGACAGGAAGGCGTGGAAGGGAGAGAGATAATAACACATGTGAGGTGTCAGGATATTTTAAGAATGATGTGATACGCCTATCGTGTATGGAACATACACATACACGCGGGTGCACGCATGCACACACACACGCATGCACACACACACGCATGCACACACACACACACACACACACACACACGTAATGACGAAGGGACGCCCGTCGCTCGAAGGTGTGGGCCAAACGTGCGTCCTATGGTGTATGGGACAGACACCTACACGCGCGTGCACACACACACACACACACACACACACACACACACACACACAAACAAACCGAGGCAAATGGGCAAGGCTCATGGATTATATGGGATATTTTATTTACTTACCTGCTGTTTTTTTATCCTCTTCCTGCTGCTGGTCATCTTCTTATTTAGATGCTACAGCTGGCGGTGGCTTCTTTTCCATCTGCTGCTGCTGTACCTGTATTAGGGAAACACACACACACACACACACACACACACACACACACACACACACACACACACACACACACACAAACACACACACACACACTTTCATATGAGAAACATTTGAATTGCAAGGGTTAATCATTGATATAAACATCGATTGTAAAGTCGCTATAACAATCGTGGTCCTAAACAAAGAACTAACTTAGAAATTTTCCAAATACATATATTCTGCATCAACACTGAATAATATATGAAAAAAAAGGAATTTTTTTTAAAGTGAAATTAATTAAAGGCAATAATTCCATAAAACATTAAATTCACATAAAACAAAATAAAAAAGGATAAAACCCCAATCCGCCTTTTTTTAACGTTTTGCATTATTATTTAGAAAACGCACAATAAACAAGTTTTCTTTTTATGGTGAATTTATCATTTAAAATGCATTGAAATATATCTTTTCTTTATAAAGGACGGTTTTGGTAAATAAATGCGATTTTTCTAAGAAAAGAAAACTTCAAAAAGATTTTCTTAAAAATGTTAATATCTTTTTTTTTTTTTTTTTTTTTTTTTGGGGGGGGACAGTTTACTATGGATTTTGCGAACAATGCATAAAAAACTGCAATTCATGAAAAGAGAGTTTAGTCAAAATAAAAAAAAATATAAGGTTTCAAATTTGGTATATTTAACAAGTTATTAATATACCGATATTTCATTTTTTTGGTGCAAAACGAGAAGGAAATCCATCAAAATTGCCTAGCACATCTATGTTCTAAAATATAATACTACTTAGCTGAGGTAGCAGAAGTTGGCGATTTCAAGGCAAAAAGTTCTCTTGAATGGCCCGAATGTAGTAATTCGGAGCAGTAAGGTAGTGTAGTGGAGGTAGACTGACTGGTAACTGACGTGAAACTGACGAGAGACTAACGTGAGGAACGCCGGTCGTGATTTATATACCGCGCCACCAACGCCCTCTGTCTTATATTCCCGTAAACTTCAACTACTTAATTAGCTATTTGATTTTACATGTCTCATTTATTAAGGAAACATTACTATTTATTTATTTATTATTAAATATATTTATTCGTATATATTCTTATTTGTAAGCATTATACTTGGTTTATTTACAAGCATTATACTGGTTTTATTTTTTCCTAGTTAAATTCCTAACATATTCCCCAGAGGAGATTGCGATTCCCCAAATCGCAATTAGGTAACTACTCTGGAGGTCAATTTATCTGTTTATTTATTTTAAATGAAGAGATGAAATGGGGATTTACTGTAGTAGAGAGAGAGAGAGAGAAAGATAGAAATGCAACTCGGGGAGGTTGAGATCGCTGCTCATCTCATCCAAATAGTCATGCCCCTACCAAATTCCTCACCTATAGGAAAGGTGTAGCATTTTATCCTAACCTACTTTATCTCACCTTAACCTAGTCTTAAATTTAAACCTTACCCCCACCTTAAGCTAATACCTTAATACTATTAATTGCATCACCTTTAGTGAAGGTGTTGCATTTTCCTCATATCCTCACCTTCAGTGAAGGTGTAGCATTTTTTTGCTAACATCCTCACCTTCAGTGAAGGTGTAGCATTTTTTACTAACACTTGAACTTAAATCCTAGAAGTCCTCACCTTCATGGGTGTAGCAGAAATTTATATTTACAAGTACTCTAAATCATCCCTAAGCATCATATTTACAAGTACTCTAAATCATCCCTAAGCATCATATTAAATCTATCAGTAGCCTTCCTTTTTGGCCTGGCCCCCCTGAGATTGTCACCGCCGTTCCGGACTGGGGTTACATCATTAGGGGTGTCTTCTTTGGCCCTATTTGAATCTCTACCAGCATGAGTTATGGTAAGTTCAAGGGGATAGAGATTACATATTGAGTGAAATTCTACTGCACCATTACTTTGTTTAAGTTGAACTGTTCTTATTTTGCCATCAAGCCCTTTCATTGTTTGCAATACTCTGCCCATTAACCAGAAGGGTCTGGGTTTATTTAATGATCTTATTAGTACGATATCCCCTTCTTTAATTTTATTTTCCCAAGAGCACTGGTATAGGTTTCTGCTGTGTTCTCTCAGGCTGAGGAGATAACTTTCGTACCACAATTTTTTAAAACTTTCAAGGACTAGTTCTTGTTCTTCTATGGTCTTTTCTAAGGAGGGCTGGCTTTGGTCGTCCACCCATATTTCACCATTACCCCCCCTCAGTACCAGAGATGAGTCCCCATGAAGTTTCAGGAAGGAGTTAGGTGTTATGAACTCCAAGCTCTCAGAACTGGACCGGTATGTTAAAGGTCTAGAATTTATGGCTAGTTGGATGTTAGATAGAGAAGTCAACATCTCAAAATATGTTAACTTAGCCCTTCCTACTACCTTATACAGACAGGTCTTAAGCACCCTTATTAATCTTTCCCATGCAGCACCAATCCATGCAGAGTACAAGGGAATTTTTACATGCTTGATATTAATCTTTTCCAACTCTTCCTGTACTTCTTTGGACTGAAGGGAACTTTCTAATATATTGCCACCCTTCAGAAAAGCTTTGGCATTATCACTGTACAAGTAATGTGGAATAGAGTAGCGGTTGCAAAATCTATGGAAGGCTAACAAAAAATTCTTAGTGGACATGTCGGGTAATAATTCGAAGTGGACAGCTCTAATGTTAAGGCATGTGAAAATCAGGACATAAACCTTAACCGAGTGACCACTATTTTCATCTCTGACCCAAAAATGGCCTGTATAATCCACCCCGACATGCTGAAAAGGTTTAACCAGGTTCATTTGATGCTTGGGCATGTCTGTAAATGTGGGATATTTAAATGCTAAGGCATTGTACTTCTTACATATATGGCATGTGCTCAATACCTGCTTCACAGCCATTCTACCCTTGGGTATCCAGTACCTTTGTTCCCGTAAATAATTCAATGTAGTTCCTATGCCTAAGTGCTGTATTTTATTATGACAATCATTTATTATGAGTTTAGTTAACCTGTGATCCTTAGGGAGTAACACAGGATGGTGTATTTCATATTTAAAATATTGGCATTTGCTAATTCTACCTCTGGATCTTATAATGCCTCTGTCATCAAGGAATAAGTTAAGGTTAGATACCAGAAGTGGGATATTTCTTTCATTTTCATGACTTGGGTTCTGCAAAAATTTTAATTCATCTTGATAGCATTCTGTCTGAGCAACCTTAACCCAGTATTCTAAGGCCTTCTTTTTTGGGTTACAATCCTTTATTTTACTTAGAAATTTAAATAGGTAGGTGGTGCACTTCAACAAGTCCTCATAAGATGAATATTTATTTATATTAAGTATTCCTGTATTTATTTTAGGAGTTTGAGAGGTACAAGCAGTGCATATTTTACTCTTTAGGGAAGGTGCTATGCTCAACAGAGGATATTGAGGCCACAGTTGGTAATCATTAGTCAACCACTGAGGTCCTTCCAGCCAGAACTTTATTTTTTCTAAATATTTGCTATAGGTCAAACCCTTGGTAATTAAGTCTGCAGGGTTATGTTCAGTGTTTACATAGTGGTATGCTACAGGCATTTTGAATTTCTTATTTATTTCAGACTTCAGTCCTTCAGCTTCCGACACTCTGTTTTTTAGGAATTTAGATTTTACTTTAGTGTCCTTGGTCAAAAGCCAGTTTAACACCACCTGAGCATCCACACAAATATTAACGAACTGAATTTGAATGTTATTATAAGCCTCTAAAATAGTAGGTAAACATTTTAAGGCTAATATTACTGCCATAAGTTCTAGTGTAGGAATACTATGTTCCTTTCCTTTATTTAGTGGAGCTACTTTTGACTTAGAATGTAGGTATGTGCTTTTACCCTCTCCATCTAAAGCATAGGCCACAAACCCATATGCTTCAGCAGAACTATCACAAAATATATGTAGCCCATATGAATTCTGCTCATTTAAGGCTTGTCTTGGGAAATTCACTTCAGACAGCATTTCTAAATCTCTACTTAATTTTTTCATTTCACTGCAAATTTCATCAGGCAGGGTGTCATCCCAACCTTTTTCTAACTTCCATATTTTTCTCATCAAAAGTTTACCTCTTATGGTCACAGGAAGAGTGAAATTTAAGGGATCAAATAATTTGGATGTTTGAGATAGGATTTTTCTTTTAGTATTTGCTTCAGGATCTATTTTACAAAGAGCAATGTTCATTGAATCTTGCTGGACATTATATCTATATCCTAGAACCTTCTCTTCCTCACTAGTATGTTCTACTAACCTTCCATCATTAGCCATTTGGGTTCTCAATTCAGTTGAATTAGAATTCCAAGATCTCAAGGTAAATCCACCTGCTTTCATTCTCTCATATGCCAGATGATACAACTCTTGCATTTCATTAGTTTCATTTCCTGTCACAATCAAATTGTCCACATAAAAATTATTAGCCAAAATTTTACTCAATTTGTCATCAGGAAAGGTATTAGCATGGTGTCTCATTACATAATGTAACATGAAAGGAGAAGATGTAAATCCAAAAACTATAGTCTTGAACCTGTAAGTTACTAACTTATTTCCTCTCTTCCAAAAGAAACAAAATCTATTTTGGTCTACTTCATCCTTTAATTTGATCATTAGAAAGGCTTGTTTGACATCACTTAACATGACCAACTTATTGGTTCGAAAATAAAAAAGTAATTGAAGAATGCTGTTCATAAGATCAACACCTGGGTAAGCAGCCTCATTCAAGGATGGTAAATCTTTGTTTGTTTTCAAAGAGCAATTGAAGACAGGCCTGATCTTAGTGGTAACCTGTTCTTCCATTTTGATGACTGGTCTATGAGGGATCCAGATCTTTTCATCATACTGTGCAGGTTTTACTTCAATTTCTTCTATTATGCCATCATCCAACTGTTGATCAAATACAGCCTGATAATTTTCCAGTAAATTTTTTCTTTTTAAGTAATCCAAAGTCCTATCCAGCACCTTTAAAGCAACAAAATGATTAGATGGCACAGATTCTATTTTATCTTGATACCATGGCAGTTCCACATTATAATGACCATCTTTGAAAGAAATTCCTTCCTCAAACTTCTTTATTTGCTCACTCTCAAGGGAGACTAAATCTGCTTCAGTGGTTTTTATTCCCATTGATTCGAAGCTGAAAAGGTGTTCTAGTCCGTTTTCTACATCTGTATCCTCTAACAAATGTTCCAATGGGTTATAGTATGACTTTAAAGGATCCATCACTGCATTAACCATGGTCTTAGTTTTACTGCATAATTTAGCTTCATCTTTTTTAGCTAGAAGTCGCATTACAAACTGTCTCTCTGCAGGTGCTAGAAAGTTGAAGACATTACCTATAGGTGCTGCTTTATTGTGCATTACTAAACAACTGCCACCTAATTTTTCCTGCCATGATACAGATGTCATGTTTTGTAAAACATCTATTCCCAACAGCATATCCACCTGGATGTGTTCATGATTTACAGGTTCATAGAAATAGTCATCTAGCAATTTCATGTTATTCAGTTTGAATTTATTTATGACTGCATTCATTCCAGGGACATAAAATTTAATATCTAAGGTCTTGTCTACCAATAGAGGAACGAAGGCAATGCGATCATGTAACTTGATCCCTGTACTCATTTGCTTGAAAACCTTAGTTTCTTCTCCGATGTATGTACTCACATCACATTCCAAAGAAAACAGTTCACTTACATTAGGACACAGGTCTTGTGCTACAGACTCAGAGATATATGATCTTTGGCTACCAGTATCTACTAGGCACCTAACTTGTCTCATCATTTTGCCATTCTTTAGGGTTAAGGTCATGGTTGGAAGCATATGGCATGAATCAAAACTTCTCTGAGCCAAACATAGGCTAACATTTGTCTGCATTTGATATTTAAATTTGTCTTCTTTAAGAGCAGATGGGCATAGAGGAGTTATGTGTTCTTTAACATGGCAGTTTCTGCACTCATATCTGAGTTTACCTTGCTTTCCGAAACAATTATGCTCATTGTGCCCAGAGCCAGCACATCTGGTACACAAGGAAAGCTCATTTAACCTGGCTATCTTAGCTTCATAATTAGTGAAGTTATTGCATTGCCCTAAGGAATGTCCATGCCCTCCACATAATTTGCAAGTGAATTTAGAGGAGGTATTCTTAAAGTTTTGAAGTGTTCCTTTAAACCTTCAATTTCTCGAAAAGTTTTGGAAGGTTTGAAATCAGTATGATGTGGCTTATAGCTGGCTTTACCAAAAGTCTTTGGTCTTACAGAAGAAGTTTTACTTAAGGTAGTGATGACTCTATGGTAATTATCTAGTATTTCAGTTATGCTAGGGTAATTCTTGTCTAATACATGAATGAATTCCTTTTTCACTACCACAGGAAGTTTATTAAAAATGATATGGCTAATGAGGGAATGACCATCAGTTCCTGATTCCAGAAAGTCAAATCCATGGGTTTTCAAATCTGACAAATAAGATCTCATTTCATTTAAATAGATTTTAACAGAAGAATATTCTGAATCAAAGGTGGTATTAGGGTAAGCCTTAAGGATATTCTTATAAATTTCATCTTCCATAAATTCTTTGTCCAGAAACTCATTCTTGAGCATCTGAATAGCAATATCATAGTTTGTGTCAGTGATAGACAGATGTTTAACTACAGAGAGGGCATAATCCCTCAGATAACCAACTAAATAGGCTAGTTTAGTTGCATCAGTTAGCTGCTTTCTAGATCCAATGACATTGTTAAATTGATTTAAAAAAGTATTGAATGCAAATTTGTCTTTTTCCTTGCCTGTAAATGTGCCACAATTTAAAGGAGGTGGTCTTCCTTCACCAACAGACATTTGTGACATTAGGTTTATTAAATCTTGAGAGGTTACATTACTTTGTGCAACTCCTGACATTCCTGAAGCTTGATTTTGGTTAGTTACTGCATATTGATCTAATTCAATTTCTATATCCACATCATATTTAATTTGGTCTTCAACTTCTGAAACATAGAAACTTTCATCCACACTCTCCAATTCATTCTGGACCATTACATCATTTATTCTTTCATTAAATTGCTGAACCTGATTCATCTCTTTATCTATTTTACTCCTCAAATTATTAGCTAAAGAGTCTGACAAAGAATTTTTATTCTTCATTTCTTTCAATTGTTTCAGTATGAGTGTAATTTTTCTTCTGTATACACCCCTACCTGTTCTAAGATTTTTTATAGTTTCCATAACTTGTTTATCCTTAGGAGGCATGGTTCTTAAGAGTGTAATTAAAGGTCTAACTTAAATAATTAATTTAAAAACTAAGGGCAATTAAATTTTTTTTCTCAATTTAGAATTATTTCAATTAGTCAGCCCAATCGTTGTCACTGACTATTCAATTGAATAAGGCCACTGCCACAAAGGGTTGACTACTAATTTTTGGCATAATTATTAATTATTAATTAGGCTTATTCCCGATGGTGCTTGTAAATAAAACAATATAGAATAATTATGAATTATTAATGAATTATTTTTTGCCTTGAAAATATATTGTGAAAAAGTAAAAATAGCAGTGACCCTTCACAATAATTAAGCACCCAAGAGAATCAGAAAAGAGAGAAACCACCCACTTGACAGTGGTTACAGGGCTGCCATAACCAGCCAAGCAGCACTTATTTAAACCACAGAAATACTTACGGCTAAAAATTGTTGCAACAAAAATTGCCTAGCACATCTATGTTCTAAAATATAATACTACTTAGCTGAGGTAGCAGAAGTTGGCGATTTCAAGGCAAAAAGTTCTCTTGAATGGCCCGAATGTAGTAATTCGGAGCAGTAAGGTAGTGTAGTGGAGGTAGACTGACTTCTAACTGACGTGAAACTGACGAGAGACTAACGTGAGGAACGCCGGTCGTGATTTATATACCGCGCCACCAACGCCCTCTGTCTTATATTCCCGTAAACTTCAACTACTTAATTAGCTATTTGATTTTACATGTCTCATTTATTAAGGAAACATTACTATTTATTTATTTATTATTAAATATATTTATTCGTATATATTCTTATTTGTAAGCATTATACTTGGTTTATTTACAAGCATTATACTGGTTTTATTTTTTCCTAGTTAAATTCCTAACATGGTAAGCCTTACCATAGTGCTAAAAAATCAATTGGAAAGTTTTGTACCCGTGCAGCTGCCGTGACCTTTGGCCTGACCTGACGCCTAGCTAGGCCAGTGGTAGCACATTGTTGCCAAATCTCTCTATAAGGTTCGTTTTAACAACCTATTTTCCTCTCCGACTGGGTTCGACTTGAGTTGTGGGTGAGGAAATTGGTGCTGGCTGTTCATGTGCTAGTGGGGAAGTGCTCAGTGATCTGTGACAGTGTTTACGTGAGTAGCTGTGTTGTGCGTGCAGTGTAGAGTAGGCACACGCAGTTCGTCCCCATATAGTGACATTCCTAAAATCCCCTGGGAATAAGCCGCACCTAAATCCTCTCCCTCAAATGTCAGGCCCCGCCCATCGCCTCATTGCCAGGCGTGACCTGCCTGGATACCAGCCGCAAAACTGGTGTTGCGTCTGTGGCAAGGCAACATTAAAAACCCAGTATGTGAGCTGTGACGAAGAAACCTGCCGTAATCTTTGTCACAGCAGCTGCCTTGGAGACACACCAGTCTTCAAGTGTAGCTACACAGAACAATTACGCCTTCAGGCAAATATACTTGACCCAGTAAGCTACATCAGCGTGGAACCTGACACACCCCCACTGCCTCTACAGGACGATAGCGGAAAAAGTCAGTGGGAAAGCTTGGAGAAAGTGGAGCTTATCTCACTTGTCGAGAAGCTCACTGAGGAAGCCTCCAAGCAGAACTGTATAATTAAGTCCCTACAGGAAGACCAGGACTTAATCATACAGCACAGGGACGCGTTTGCTACTGCACTGAGAGTAGCAGACCGGCTGATAGCCTCGAAGCAGCGTCAGGCGCAAATTGCCACAAGATCGCAGGCAGTCAGCGCCCTCGCGGAAACTATCGACGAACACTGGGAGAGTGTCTGTCAGCAATCTGAGAGTTGGAGGACGTGGTGGAGATCGGGAAATCCACAACAGCTCCGCTACACAGCGACTGTTTCCCCACCCACCCTCAAGTCACCTGCCCGGGAATCCTCCCACTCTGACACAGCTGCAGACCCCGCTCCTGTTTGCCAGTTACTCCTACGGCAACACAGAGTGACAAGGACTCCTCTGTGCAAACTGTCGCCACACAGAGGGTCTATAACTCCTCGACAACCACAGTCAACGGGGTAAATAGAGGAGCCTCTGTTCGCCCACGAACTTCCCCTCAGCCCACCTCAGGAGGGGATAAAAGGAAAAAGAAAAGTAGGAGGGTAGCACAAGAGGACACGAGGAGGGAAGCCAGCGAAGAGCGGAGGACTCAACAGGCCGCCAAACAGCCACGGAAACAAGACAGGGCAAAAGCGTGTGACTACTGCTCACGCAGAGGACACACTTCTGCCACTTGTTACGTCAGGACTGACGAATTAAGACAGGAGCGTCTTATCAAGCGGATCCTCACGGCGGAAAGACACACAGCCGCACACTACCCACCGCCAGCCACACCTCAGTCCACCCATCCTCTCACTCGCCTACAGTCCTTGTCACAGCCCCGTCCACCTCTTCCTCACCTTGGTGTCTGGGCACAGGGACAGCAGCAGCAGCTGTGGGGCACTCCCCCTGCCCCACACCAATACCAGCAGCCGGCCGCGGACTACCTTCAACATCTCGGACTCGCGGGCCTTACTCAGTACCGTCCCTCACCATGGTTCAGCCAGCCTGTCCCCGCCGCCAACTAAGGGTCGTCTCAAGCAACGTCCGTGGTCTTCGAACGAACCTTGCAGACTTATACCACAACTGTTTGCAACGACACAATGCAGACATAGTTGTGGTGACCGAGACATGGCTAAACAGTGAGGTGGAGCCCACGTATGGCCGAATGTGTGGCTACACCCACTGGGCGAGGAGGGACCGACAGGAGCGAGCAGGAGGAGGAGTGGCTGTCTGCTTCAGGGAAGGAATGCAGGCCCAGCAACTCTACATAGGCTCGCCTCCCTTGATGGAGGTGATGTACTTCAGAGTAATACTGGCAGACCGCTCAGCTCTCCTGCTGTGTGCCATGTACTGCCCCCCTCGACAGGGACCTAACTCACTCCTGTTCCTTACTGAGGCCCTGGACAACCTGATGGTGACACGTGTTGATTGTGGGTGACCTCAATCACCACCTGGAAAGGGATGCCTACGAGAACCTCTTGGAGGTGCAGGGTCTGACAGACCATGTCACCTTCCCCACACACGAACGAGGGGGGACACTGGACCCTGTCATCTCGGATTACCAGGAGGACAGACTTCAGTGTCATCAGCTGGGATTCGTAGGCAGCTCTGACCACCACGCTGTGCTGACGCAGATGGACGTGAACGTGGCCCGTGACGAGGCCACAACACGCACCATCTGGCTGTGGAATAAAGCAGACTGGGCCACCCTACGACGCGATCTGAGTCACACCTCGTGGGACACTCTGCTACAGGGCGGGGCAGAGAGAGGAGCACTTGCACTTACCTCTCATCTTCTCGCCCTCCAGAGACGCCACGTACCACACAGGCATTACACCACCAGACCAACGGATCAGCCATGGTTTGGCTACCGTTGCCGCGTTGCTGCCGAGGCAAAGTACGCTGCCTGGATCCGGTACAAAAGGAATCCGACTCGGCGCAACAAGGACCTGCATAGGGCGGCATGCAGGAGGATGGTGGTGACCAGCAAATGGGCCATAAATAAGTGGGAGGAAAACCTTCGCCGGAAACTGTGTGGCCCCGGCGTAGGAAACAAAACTTGGTGGTCCCTTATTAAGGACAAACAGGGAATCGGCCACCAAGAATCCATCCCTCCCCTCAGCAAACAGGATGGCTCTACTGCCACCAGCAGTAAGGAGAGGGCCCAGCTGCTGGCTTCCCTGTTTGCTGAAAAAATGAAGGTGGGTGACCCACATAAACCCCCCCCTCAGCTTGTCCAGCAGTGTGAGAAGACGGTCACTGCGGTAGAGGTGACGCAACAGCAGGTGACGAGGCTACTACGTGGGCTGGACACCCAGAAAGCCACCGGCCCCGACGACGTCAGCCCGCACCTGCTGAAGCGATGCTCCCAGGAACTGGCTGCCCCTCTCACCCAAGTCTTCTCAACCTGTGTACAGGAAAACATCTGGCCTTCAGTGTGGAAGGAGGCTCGAGTTGTACCTGTACACAAAAAAGGCTCCAGGTCGGACCCAAAAAACTACAGACCCATATCCCTGCTATCAGTGGTGGGTAAAGTGTTTGAGAGGGTTGTGGCAGAGGTGGTGTGCGGCCATCTCAAGGACAATGCCCTCCTCTCAGACCAACAGTTTGGGTTCAGACCAGGAAGATCAACCTCCGACCAAATGATGCTCCTCACCAGACACTGGCAGGACACCCTTGATGTAGGCAAGGACACAGTCGTGGTTGCCTTGGACATAGCAGGAGCTTTTGATAAAGTATGGCATCGAGGTCTACTAGAAAAGCTCCGTGCTAAAGGCATCCAAGGCGGCCTGTTACAACTCCTGGGGAACTACCTGGAAGACAGAAGCCTCAGTGTAGTTGTCAACGGGCAAACATCTGAGTCCCTGCCAGTGGAGGCATCAGTGCCACAGGGGTCAATACTAGGCCCACTTCTCTGGAACATTTATGTGGATGATCTCCTCCAGCTCCTGCCAGCAGTCACAGCTTATGCTGATGATTGCACCCTTTCTTACTCCTATTCCCGCCAAGACAGTGTGCGAGCTGCTGAAGCCATCAATGAGCAGCTACGAGTGATAGAGGAATGGGGTGCTCGCTGGCAAGTGACATTTGCTCCAGAGAAGACACAGGCAATGGTTTGCTCTCGGTCCCCAGCCGCCAAGGCAGCAATGGCAGGAAAGCTGTTCTTTGGCGGAGGTGTTCTCCCACTCCAAGAAGAGGTCAAGATTCTGGGAGTGGAAGTGGATCAGGGGCTGAGGTTTGACAGCCATGTCAAAGCCATTGCCAAGAAAGCCTCTCAAAGGATCTCGGCTCTGAGAAGGGTTGCCGGCTTCCTCGACAGGAAGGGGAGACTGTTGCTGTACAAGACACAGGTTAGGCCCCACCTGGAATATGCAGCCCTCTCCTGGATGTCCTGTGCAGCCACACACAGAAAGAGACTGGACAGCATCCAACGCCGCGCTCTTCGGCTGGTGGATGCTGTCCCCACACCTCACCAAGAGCCTGAGTGTCCTCTCGACACACTGGAACACCGAAGAGACGTTGCTGCGATCGTGGTGTTCCATAAGTGTCAAATACAACGAGTGCCACATCTTGCAGGGCTGCGCCAGCCTCCAAGAGTCACCACACGAAGCACGAGAACGGTGCTCAATAGTGGTGACGCCGTGGAGGTACCGCATTCCAACGGATGTCAGCACCAGCGCACCTTCTCAGCACGTGTCTCCAGGCTGTGGAACTTATTCACGGCTGTGGTGCCTCAAGTGAAGGAAATGAACACTCACAGTGTCAAACTAAAGGCCCACAAATGGAGACAGACACTGCCAACGCCGCTGTCTCTCCTCGTGATATGACACTTAGTGCAGCGAAGTGCAGTGCAGTGCAGTGCAGTAAAAGGGTTTAGTAAGATTAATTTTGTATGCTAAGTTTAGCCTAAGGTTGTATATACATATAAAAAAGTAATTTATAAGCAAATAATGTATAGATACCTAATACCCTTAGAATAGGTAGCACACGGCAGTGCGCCTTTGGATATATATTGTAATTTTTTGTAAAAACACATGTTTAAATAAAAAAGAGAGAGAGAGAGAGAGAGAGAGAGAGAGAGAGAGAGAGAGAGAGAGAGAGAGAGAGAGAGAGAGAGAGAGAGGCTGCTTGGTTACTACTGCTAACTATCTACAAGGGAGACAGGGCAGCACAGGAGAAGGCTCCTCCCCACCCACTACTCCCTCCAACTTTTGCTGGCATGGAAAATAGTTTGGAAAAGCACCATGCAATTTGGAAAAACTGACATGGAATTTTCACAGAAAAAAATGAAAGGAAATTCTACTATTCACCTTATGGTAAGCTCTACATGTCAATCTGGAAAAAAAAGGAGGAGGAGGAGGAGGAGGAGGAGGAGGAGGAGGAGGAGGAGGAGGAGGAGGAATACAAAGGAAGACAAACAGCAACAGACCCCGAGGTCCTTACTGGGCTGTTTGAGACTACTTACTAACTATCAGTAGTAGAGACAGGACAGCAAAGCAGAAGGCTCCTCCCCACCTACCCCTCCCTCCAGCCGAGGCTGGCAGGAAAAAAGGTGATACCATATGGCATAGAAAAACCACATGGAATTTTTGTAGAGTGAAAAGGAAACATGTAATCTACGACTGACTACTAGTGTTTGTGGGGGAACGTGTTAATGCTTGGTAAATGTATTGTTGTGTGCGTAATGTGTACGTGGATGCACAGTGTGTATGTCGAAAGGGTGGTGCGGCAACTTTGCCTGGCGCTTTCTAGGGAGGCAGCAGTCAATCAGGCCCCAGCTCCGTACAATCCACTGAAATAGCATACTTTCCCTGTAGGGACGCCGTATGCTGTTTCCCCTTGCAACATTGATCCCTGGTACTTCAGTTCCTGATGATGATCAATAATTGACAAGGCCTCCTCCAAACACTGCCCGTCACAGGTCGAGAGTAATAGTAGTGACCGTTAACTCTGGGCTATCTATGCGTGTAGGTAGTGTTGTGTAGTGTATGTGTGGACACAGTGTGGAGCCAAAGAGGTGGCGCGGCAGCCTTGCCTGGCGCTTTCTAGAGAGGCAGCAGTCAATCAGGCCCCAGCTCCGTACAACCACTGTAAAAGTGTACTTCCCTTTAGAGGGCGCCGCACACTATGCAGTTACCCCCTGCAGCGGTGACCCCTGGTACCTTAAATCCCGATGATGATCACCAACTGACAGGGCTCCTGACTATCCACAGCCCTTCACAGGTCAAGAGGGAGAGTAGTGACCGTTCATGTATGGAGGATGGGAGTAATTAATGCGACCGGGACAATTTATGATCATTGGCCTAATGAATCGTAGCGAACATGTTTTATTCGGAGGTGAACAGCGACAACCGGGGATTAGATTCGAAGTATTTATCGAGGCAGACTTTAAATGTTTCAATAGTACCTGACTGGACGACATTCGCTGGCAAACCATTCCATATATTTACAATACGATTGAAGAAAAGTGTTTGGCTTCATTTGTTCTAAAACGATTACCTACAATTTTAAACCCGTTATTTCTGGATTGACATGGGACCGGTCGACTGTTAGATATTTTTCAATATTCAAATTTGTAAATCCATTGAAAATTTTAAAGAGCGTAATTAGGTCACCTCTTATCCTTCGCTTTTCAAGAGTAAATAGATAAGTTCCTTTAGGCGTTCATCATAGGATTTGTTTCGCAGCCTTGGGATTAATTTCGTTAATCTGCGTTGTATTTTTTCTAATTTCTCGATATCTTTTTTGTAATAAGGTGACCAAAAAGGGACGTTATATTCGAGATGTGGACGCACGAGTGAGTTATAAAGCGTTAATATTATTTTTTCAGATTTGAAAGTAAATGATCTACCAATGAAACCCACTAATTTGTTCGCAATTTTAACGACTTCGGTGCAATGTTTACTTGGCTTAAGATCTGTTGAGACTATGATGCCAAGGTCTTTTTCTTTGTCCACACTCGTCATGGGAAAATATCGCTTTAGGATTTTGATTTCCTATATGCAACACGTGGCATTTATCTACATTAAATTTCATTTGCCACTTGTTTGACCATTCGATGAGGGTATTTAGGTCGCTTTGCAAGAGTTGTCGTTCGTTTTCCGAATCTACTTTGTTCGCAATTTTTGTATCGTCAGCAAATTTAGAAATTTTACATTTAATCCCTTCATCGATGTCGTTGATATATATAATAAAAAGAATTGGACCCGAGACTGAAACCTGAGGAACACCACTGTTAACGTTAATCCAATCTGAAGATTTACCATTTATTACGACTTGTTGTTTACGGTTTGAAAGCCAGTCCTCAATCCAAGCTGCGATGTCACCATTTAAACCGTATGCTTTTACTTTATTTATAAGGCGCTTATGTGGAAAAGGGGAGGAGGAGGAGGAGGAGGAGGAGGAGGAGGAGGAGGAAGAGGAGGAGGAGGAGGAGAAGAGGAAGGAAAAATAGTAGTAGATAAGATGGAAGGACTTGGGAAAGGTGAGATTCCTCAGGTCTTCAGGTCTGGAGCCGCCTGTGGGAAGCCTCCTTGTGCTACCAAGAGTAGTCACTGTACCATATGTACTGCACCATCACCCCCGCCATCACCACCATTAACACTACCACAGCACATCAATACACCTGTTCATGCTGCACCATGAGAAGGACACATCTAGAAACCCAGGGATGTTTTTGATCGTAGTTCACGTCGTCTCAACATTGTAATCAAGTTGAGCCTTTTAGAAAATCGCGGGCGACCAACTCTTGGCAGCCGATTGCCCTCCAAACACTCACTTGTCCTTCAAACCGCCCCATACATGAACTATAGTCTATTCCTACCCTTCCCTCATTAACTATCTCTTCTCCTCCTCCAATTCCTCTTTCGTAACCCATAAACTCCCCATGCTCCTCTTTCATAAACTATATTTCCCTCTTTCATCACTTGTATAACACATAACCTCCTTCTGCCCCTCTTTCACCACATGATTTTTGTATATCAAATATTGGGAAGCCACGCGTTGTCAAATCATTTATTTCAACCTGTATGGGAATGCTAGTGTAAGCATATACAATATCATAGTGAACATGGTAAATACAATATGGCCCCACACTAATACATCACGAAAAGGTATTATAGATGATGTGAGCATCATCCTCAACACTGTAATCATATAAACTAACTTCTTTGGTCTACGACACATTCGCCCTAGTCACTGCAGGACAGACAGCCACCAGATACTCCCCAACAAAATGTTAAAATCTCTCCAGATCTACGTCCTATCGAGACTTCTGGCATCTAGCCAAAAACATCTCTAATAACTTAACTTCTTCATCTTTCCCTCCTTTAATTCAACCAGATGGCACCAATGCCATCTTATCTATCTCTAAACCTGAACTCTTCGCTCAAACCTTTGATAAAAACTCTGCCTTGGATGATTCTGGGCTTGTTTCTCCCTCTCCCCCTCCCCTCTGACTACTTCATACTACCTATTAAAATCCTTCATAATGATGTTTTCCATGCCCTCGCTGGCCTAAGCCCTCGAAAGGCTTATGGACCTGATGGGGTCCCTCCTATTGTTCTCCGAAACTGTGCCTCCGTGCTTGCACCTTGCCTAGTCAAACTCTTTCAACTCTATCTACATCTACATTTCCTTCTTGCTGGAATTTGCCTAAATTCAGCCTGCTCCTAAAAAGGGTGACCGTTCTAATCCTTCGAAACACCGTCCTATTGCTTTAATCTCCTGTTTATCTAATTTTTAAAATCTATTCTCAACAAGAAGATTCTTAAACATCTATCAATTCACAATCTTCTATCTGATCGCCAGTGTGGTTTCCGTCAAGGCTGCTCTACTGGTGATCTTCTGGCTTTCCTTACTGAGCCTTGGTCATCCTCTTTTAGAGATTTTGGTGAAACTTTTGCAGCAGCTTTAGACATATCAAAAGCTTTTGATAGAGTCTGGCACAAAGCGTCAAAATCCAAACTACCCTTCTACGGCTTCTATCCTTCTCTCTGCAACTTCATCTCAAGTTTCCTTTCTGATCGTTGTATTGCTGCTGTGGTAGACGGTCACTGTTCTTCCCCTAAATCTATTAACAGTGTTGTTCTTCAAGGGTCTGTTCTATCACCCACTCTCTTCCTATTATTCATCAATGATCTTCTAAACCAAACTTCTTGCCCTATCCACTCCTATGCTGATGATACCACCTTGCACTTTTCTACGTCTTTCTATAGACGACCAACCCTATAGGAAGTACACAGCTCACGCAGGGAATCCTCAGAACGCCTAACTTCTGATCTCCCTAAAATTTCTGATTGGGGCAAAGCAAACTTAGTGATGTTCAGTGCCTCAAAAACTCAATTCCCCTGCCTATAAACTTGACACAACCTTCCAAATAACTATTCCCTCTTCTTCAATGACACTCAACTGTCCCCCTCTTCTACACTGAACATTCTTGGTCTATCCTTTACTTATAATCTAAACTGAAAACTTCACATCTCTCTAGCTAAAACAGTTTCCATGAAGTTATGTGTTCTGAGCCGTCTCCGCCAGTTTTTATCACCTCCCCAACTGCTAACTCTATACAGGGACCTTATCCGTCCATGTATGGAGTATGCTTCACATGTTTGGGGAGGCTCCACTCATACAGCTCTATTGAACAGGGTGGAATCTAAAGCATTTCGTCTTATCAACTCCTCTCCTCTGACTGACTGTCTTCAGCCTCTTTCTCATTCCTGCAATGCTGCCTCTTTTGCTCTCTTTTACCGCTATTTTCATGCTAACTGGTCTTCTGATCTTGCTAACTGCATGCCTCCCCTGCTCGTGCGGCCTCGCTGCACAAGACTTGCCACTTCCTCTCACCCGTATTCTGTCCACCTCTCTAATGCAAAAGTTAACCAGTATTCTCAGTCTTTCATCCCTTTCTCTGGTAAACTCTGGAACTCTCTCCCCGCTTCTGTATTTCCACCTGCCCATGACTTAAATTCTTTCAAGAGGGAGGTATCAAGACACTTATCCTATTCTTTTGGCTCACGAATCTGAACTTTCCCAGGGACTAGCACTTCAGTGGGCTTTTTTGTTTGATTTTTGTTGCCCTTAGCCGCCTCCCTTCTACATGAAAAAAAAAAAAAAAAAAACAGGCAGAATCAACGTCACCTCACAAATGAACCAGCACAGCTGGACAGCACCGGCAGGTAGACACCAACCACCACCTCCCAGCTGATGCAACACCACCCAATAAATCCAAACACTATTACATGGGCAATATAACCAACAAATATACTACATATACAATTCCAATGCCTACCCAAATCGTTTCACAACTGATAATTAATACACTTGTACACACAACTTACTTGACTGGTTGTCAGACAGCCCCAGGTACTCCAGCAAAAACAAGTCACCGCAGTACACCGTCCACCACCTCCCAGCTGAATGTCACACATTCCACAATTCAAGTTCCTATGTCACCCATCAAGCCTATCCATGACACAATAATTCGGGCCGGGAGGCGGCGGTAGTAGAGACGTCGATGCCGGAGTACGACTGACTGCTATACTGGCACCCCCTTCCCAGGAAGGCAGACACCACGTCAACAGAAAGGATAGGTACGAAATGCACACGGATGAACATAGCAAGGCGCCACCCACAGTAAAAATACAGTCAAAGTGATATTAAAAAAAAAAAAATTACTCCTCTTCAATAGGGAGAAGCACTGCAAGCCTGTGGACGGATCTACTAATAGTCTTGTATTTAATACCCTGATAGTGATCTCCAGGCTTACATATCTTGTATCTGAGTCTCACTTCTCTAACCATACCGTCTCTACTTTCTTCAACCTTTGCTACTCGTGCTAATTTCCATTTACCCCTGACTGGATTAGGGTTTTGTACAAGCACTGTTTCCCCTACTCTTACATTTCTCTTCTCAACATGCATTTTTGTCTAATGAATAAAGTAGGGAAATAATTTCTCGGCTACTTCTTCCAAATTGAGCTCACAATACTTTGAATGAAATCCAAACGATTCCTGGGATCTTCATCGATGGTATATGAACCATCAGGCGAGCGTAAGTTGTTGTGTCTCAATAACAAATCATTAGGACATAGGTATACCCCAAGTTCTAAAGTATACTCTGGTTTCATAACAATTGGTCTGTTGTTCAGTAAGTCTGCTACTTCGTACATTATGGTTTGAAGCTCAATGAACACTGTCTCCTACTGTTCTCAGTAATCCGTTCAGCCAGGGGCCATCACTTGACTTGTTGAACTCCCACCTCACGTCCTTGTCGCTTCCAATTTTTGAGATAGTATTCAAATCAAACTCTTTGCCGGCATCCTCAAGTTCTTTGTTAGCAGCAACCAATTGCGGTTCATTATCTGACTGCACCGTACAGGGATAACCTCCAATGCTCACAAACCTTCTAAAAGTACTTTAAAATGCCTCAGTACTATAGTTTTCAGCAATGTCAAGGTGCACAGCTCAATTGATTAAACAAGTATAGATAACCCCAAATAATTTTCCACGGGAATAATAACTAGACCTATTCAAAGATCATATGATTTAGAAGTAGGAAGGTCTGAGGATTTGAGTACCTCTGATGTATCTTGTAATACTCTTGATGATGTATGTGATATGAGGCGTCCAGAGTCAGAGGGGCGAACCGACCACTTTTATCGGTTTGGAGTTAGCTACGGATCACGAAGGGCCTAACCCTCCTCTCTATGTGTATACAAGTTACAACACGAAAAGCGATCTTATAGAGGAGTAATAGAAGGTTTAGTTTGGGTTACTTTTTCGCGTCTGGCCGGCCGACCAACTCCGATTTCGTAGAAACAGAGAGGCGAACCTCCTCCCGCCCGACCAGCCAATCAGCGCGCGGCATTATATTTACCTCCTCGCTCGACCAATAACACGGCCCATAGCAACCACGCCACGGCTCCCAGCTGCCCTGTAACCCCTTCAGTACCTCTCTCTCTTTCTCTCTCTATCTATCTATCTATTTCTCACTTTCCTCCTTTCCCCACCATCTTCTTCTCCCTACCTTCTTCTCTCTCTTTCTCTCTCTCTCTATCTATCTATCTATCTCTCACTCTATCATCCACCTATCTATGCCTGTTTTCTGTCTCCAACCTGTGCTGAATGGGTTACTCCCCAACCACCCCCACCCAAAACTACCACCACCACAAGCCTTCTGACCACTCCACACAATGGTGAGTACCTAATCAAATTAATTTTAGCATTAAGATTATTAAATAATGTTATTAATACCTCCGCAGTTCAGTGATAACAAAGAAAAAATCCCAACTTTTCGTTTTTTTTTTGACTAACAATTAAAGGCATTAGGAATTAAAATCTGCAAATGGGTATTCTATAACTTTATTTTTATCTTTTTGCAAACATTTTATTACATATGTTTTTTTATGTCTATGTTGCATTTTTATTATAATAGAAAATGTGGGTAATTTTATACTCGTTTTTTTACAGATTAAAAATTGATTTAGATGATTTCCTCTGGTCTCAGAAGATTAAACGGTTACAAATTTAGTATATTAGATGTAGTATTGAATAATAAGGCGTTTACATATAAAAATACGATAGAATTAAAGTTGCAAAACTTTGACCGCGTTTTTCTCCCACTTTTTGTTTTGGTCGGTTCGCCCCTCTGACTCTGGACGCCTCATATGCCATTGAATACTGTAAGTGATAATGTTGTGGCTAACAAGTCTAGGTCCGGTAGAGTGATTAAACCTCCCATTAAATTAGACTTATAGACTCACTGAAGGAGTCATGTTGAATATAGTATAAGTGGATTTTCTAGTTTATAATAGTGATTGTTCTGTATCAAGAAAATATTTAGGAAATTTGTGTTCTTTAATAGTGGTTTCACCGACCCTATTGCCGACGATGTTGAATTTTTAATTATTTTAGTGTTTACAGAGGGATCATGTGTTTATAATAGTAACCGGATGAATTCCATTTCTCTCTTTTTAAGGGAATTTGAGAGTACAGCACAGTTTGTGAATGGTCGCTATGAGGTTGCACTACCTTGGAAGGATGACTTTGCCAAAGAAAGACTTATGAATAATGAAAGCATAGCCAGAAAAAGGTTGAATCAACTCATAGTTAAGTTAGAACAAGATAAGGATCTAAAAAAAAAAATTTAAAAGTGTGTTTGACAGTTATGAGTCAGATCACATCATAGAAGAAGTGCCAAAGCAGGATATTACAAGTGTGAATCCCGTGTACTATATGCCTCGTCGTCCAGTATTAATGTTAAGTAGCTCAAGTACTAAGGTGAGGCCTGTGTTTGATGCATCAGCCTTCTGGTATAATGGAGTATCGTTGAACGACTGTTTGTCATCAGGCCTGTCACTTAACTCAGATTTGGTTGAGGTGTTCATGCGCTTTCGTCGTTGGCCTGTTGCTATTATAGCAGACATAAAAAAGTTTTTTTTGCAAATAAGTGTTCAAAGAAAAGATAGGGATGTTCATAGATTTTTGTTGACAAGAGACGAGAGTACAATGCGGCACATGAATTTCACACGAGTACCTTTTGGAAACACATCTAGTCCATTTTTGTGAGGTGCCACCATCAAATATCATCGGAAAAGGGTTTTGGGGCATGCGTGTACCTTCGAGTACCCATGGAGAATAATTCATATAAGGTGTCATTGGTAGCCTCTAAGTCCAGAGTTGCACCCATAAAAACAATTACTTTGCCAAGACTGGAACTCATGGGATCTCTTTTGTGTTCACGATTAGTTAACTTTGTGAAGAATGCCCCTAGCCTACTGTAGATGACAATAGAGGTATGTGCTGGAGAGATTCTACTATTGTTCTGTCATGGATTGTGGGGGGTGCTAGAAGGAAAGATGTATTTGTAGCTAACCGGGCAAAGGAGATCCAGGAGTTGACACCTCCTCATTGTTGGCAACATTGTGGAAGTAAGGAGAACCCAGCTGATCTCATAACAAGGGGTATGCTAGCAGACAAGATTGTAGATACTAATTCTCTGTGGTGGTATGGACCAAGTATGCTAACAGAGGATATTTGGCCAAATGTGGAAAGAAGTACAGTTATCACTGATTTAGAAGAAGTTATCACAGAGAATACTGTATGTCTTAGTGTACATGAATCAGTAAATTCCTTGATAGATTTAGAACAGTACATTGACTTAGGCAAGGTGATAAGAGTTACTGCCTATGTCTTGAGATTTATTAAGAATTGTAAAAACAAGCAAAAAGCGAAAGGCCCCCTTAATACTGAAGAGATTGATTTAGCTAAAGTAAAGTTAATTCATTGCATCCAATGTGAAGTGTTCTCTGTAGAAATAAAGGAACTCCTGGAAAACAAGTCTATCCCTCAAGGGGCTAAATTGAGGAAACTGGACCCATTTATAGATGGTGAGGGTTTATTGAGGATAAAGGGACGTCTTGAGTTTTCCATTCTAGACTACGACACTAAACATCCAGTCATTATTCCCAGAGGTCAGTGTGCTAAATTGGCAATTAGATTTCAGCACAAATTTCTGAAGCACGCGGGTGTTGATACTGTAACTTCTTCCCTAAGGAATAACTTTTGGATAATGGGAATGAGGAGATTAGCAAAGACAGTACTTAAGGAAGGTATAAGTTGCCGTCGGCATGATTCCAAACCTTGCAGTCAACCTGTGGCTCCATTGCCTAAGGAGAGAGTAAGGTCTGCCCCACCCTTTAATGTAACGGGTTTAGATTATGCAGGCCCTCTTTTTTGTGCTGATTGTCCTAATAAAAAATTATATGTCTTGTTGTTTACCTGTGGTATTGTTAGAGCTATTCACCTTGAGCTAACAGAATCTCTGCCTGATTGCATGTTGGCTATAAGAAGATTTGTAGCTAGAAGGGGTCTACCTAGTATTTTGTATTCAGATAATGCCAAGACCTTGGAAGCCGCCAAATTTGAAGTACAGAAAGTGTATGGGCACTTAGCCCCCAAATGGAACTTTATTGTCCCTCGTGCTCCCTGGTGGGACGGTTGGTGGGAGAGGCTCATTAGATCAGTTAAGCTTCCATTGAGAAAGACACTAAATGTAAATTATGTCGGTAAGAGTGAACTAGAAACCATACTTGTAAAAATAGAATCCTGTATTAATTCTACACCTCCAACCTGTGTAAATGAAGACCCAGATTCTATTCATTATCTCACTCCCTTACATTTCATCCTGGGAGGAGCCCCACACTGTAAACCATTAGTAAATCTAGAGCCATGCAATATGACTTCCAGGGATTTGAGTGAAAGGGAGGTGGTAAGAGACCAGAAGCTTGAACATTTTTGGAAACTGTGAAGTAACAATTACGTAACTAATTTACTTCAAGTTGTAAAGGGATTTACTAGGAAATGTGATTTGTCTAAAGGTGACCTTGTGTAGATAAAGGAGGACAACATCCCTAGACTGAGATGGCCTCTTGGAGTTGTTGTTGATGTTTTTGTAGGTAAAGATGATCTTGTAAGAAGTGTAAATGTAAAAATTAAGAAAGGAATAATAACTAGACCTATTCAAAGATTATATGATTTAGAAGTAGGTAGGTCTGAGGATTTGAGTAACCCTGATGTATCTTATGATACTCTTGATGATGTATATGATAATCATGCCATTCAATACTGTAAGTGATAATGTTGTGGCTAACAAATCTAGGTCCGGCAGAGTGATTAAACCTCCCATTAAATTAGACTTATAGACTCACTGAAGGAGCCATGTTGAGTATAGTATAACTGGATTTTCTAGTTTATAATAATGATTGTTCTGTATCAAGAAAATATTTAAGAAATTTGTGTTGTTTAATAAGAGGTTTCACCGACAGTATTGCCGGGACGATGTTGAATTGCAAATTATGTTAGTGTTTACAGAGGGATCATGTGTTTATAATAGTAAGCGGATAAATTTCATTTTTCTTTATGCTGTATACATTCCCTGTTTTCTTTAATTTTCGCTAGATTTCATTCTGAAGTTCCATTACTATTTCAGATGCATATTTTCCCTTTATTTAGTAATTAGATTAAGAACTTTTTAGTATGTATTTATGAACAGCTGACATAGCCCAGTTGATGTCATAATTTTGAGTGTATATTTGGCAAGTAATGTGAAGATTATGTATGCTGTTATTGTTTTTGCTGAAGTAAATATAGTAAGCAAGAAGGAGGCATGGCGTCTTTTTGTTATCCTTATGCTTAGCTAGGATTATACACTTCATACACTAGCTAACATACAAACAACCTCGGGGTACGACAACTGCTAGTCACACCCTACGCTAGGCAACGCTATTGAATCAGACCAGCGGAGGCAAGCCAGGTCAAGTACACGTTCCGTGTCGCGCTCTTTGTATTTAAGCCAATACATCTACAAAACGTTCATCTTGTGTTTGTTGTGGTCACCTCTGTCACCAAAAGAACGTATAGGACGGTGCTACCTTAAACAGAACGACCATGGCGCAGTGAGTAATTAGTTTTGGTGATATGTGATGGTGCAACTTGTAGATGAGGGGGAAATTTCATCACGCCGTCTGGCATCAGGAGCCCGGGGCGACAAACAACTCCCCCTCATCGCTGACACAGCATTGATGGACGCTCTCCTTGCCGGCTCACTGCCGCCACGCACAATATGCACACTGATCCCTCTTGCACACTGGGCCGTATTTATTTCCGTGAGAAGACTCCGAGGGGTTGACCTGGTCTAAAGCAGAAATAAATGCCAACCGGTAAGAGACGGAAAGAAAATTCCACAAGACTAGTCAGACACAGCGACAATAGCTTCAGACATGGCTGAAGCACACACATCACCCGATTTAATCTCTTTCCATCAACACATGGAACGCCGAGATGAACTGAGACGCGAGGAGGATGAACGCCGAGAGGAACAGCGACGCGAGGAGGAAGGACAGCGAGAGAAACAGCGACAAGAGGAGTTTGCTGCTTTATTATCTGCTTTCAGCCAGCAGGTGACAAATCTTTCTGCTGCCACCTCGGGAGTGACGTCATCCAGCGCGCCACCTTCCCATTCCTCCACTCCTACTTCTCCTCCTACTTATAGCCGTGCGCCAGCTCATGTCATATCGCTACCACCCTGCTACAACCTGACGCTTTTCGGGATTAGCGTAGACAGTGGCGAGATTACTCAATGATGACAGACTTAGCTACACTGCCTCTGAGTAAAGTTCACATACAACTTCGTGCCTGCCTCAGTCATGAAGTGCTACACATACTCCACTATCGCCTTCAGATTCCAGACGACGACTCTACACCCATTGAAAACATCATTAGTACGCTCAATGAGCATGTCAAAGCCCAGACCAATGAGGCTTTACGTCGGCGTGAATTGTTCAGCTGCCGCCAGATGATCGGTGAACAATTTAATGAGTTTTTTGTACGAGTCAAGACTCTCGCGGAAGCGGTGAATGTTTGCACGGGAGGCCACGCTGACTGTGAATCGACTCAACTCGAACAGGTGATACTGATGGGAGTAAGCGACCAGGAGTTGGTTCAGGAGCTCATAGGTATAATACCAACTCATTCACTGGACCAGGTAGTACAGCACTGCTATGCGTATGAGGCAGCCAGACGCACAGCCAGCGCTATAACCTCTCTGCTGCTCGCGCTGATTTCTCATACATGAAGGGGAAGAAAGCGAAGCAGCGTAATTCTTTTTCGTCTTCCACGACATCACAGTCTCCGGACACGTCTTCATGCGACTGTTGTGGCCATTCTCACGCCAAGGGTCAATGCAAGGCGGCAGACAACATATGTAGTAACTGCGGCAGGAAAGGACACCGCGTCAAGACTCCCCGGTGCCCCGCCCTCAGTGCTACATGTAGGAGATGCGACAAACGCGGCCACTTTGACCGGTATTGCCTCTCCACAAAGCCTTCAACACCTGACGGAACGCAGACAGGGAGCAACACACCACCAGTACAGCCTTCTAAGGGAAAGGGCGCCGCCAACGTCCACCGTATCGAGGACAACAGACCTTCTGACACGTCTCCGTCCGTTGTGGTCAAGATTACCCACAATAAAGGCACAAGTACACTTGCTTTTTTGCCTGATGCAGACCGATGCAGACTCAACCATTATGGGCCCAGACCACTTAATCTCCATCGGCTTAACACTGGAGGACCTTCACCCGACTACACAGACGCCGATCTACGGTGCTGACGGTTCACCCATGCTGCCAGCCATCGGTTCTGTACAGGTTCAACTGGAAGTGAAAGGGAAAGGTATACAGGAGTGGATTCACGTACATCCGAACATACCTGTTACCCTCTTATCATACAGGGCTTGTAGGGAACTTGCTCTTATCCCTGAACAATTCCCCAATCCCATCGCACAGGTAACTCACGTGGCGGTGCAGAATGGTGCCACGGAGCGGCACGGTAAGGACGGCAAGAACCCCCACGCCTCTCCACGCCTCTCCTCCCCCTCCATCTACCTCGGGGTACATCAACTGCTAGTTACACCCTACGCCAGGCAACCCTATTGTATCAGATCAGCGGAGACAAGTCAGGTCAGATACACGTTCCGTGTTGGGTTCTTTGTATTTAAGCCAATACATCTACAAAACGTACATCCTGTGTTTGTTGTGGTCACCTCTATCACCAGAAGAACCTATAGGACGGTGCTACCTTAAAAAGCACGAATAATAATAATAATAATAATAATAATAATAATAATAATAATAATAATAATAATAATAATGATAATAATGCTAATAATAATAATAATAATGCTAATAATAATGCTAATAATAATAATAATAATAATAATAATAATAATAATAATAATAATAATAATGCTAATAATAATGCTAATAATAATAATAATAATAATAATAATAATAATAATAATAATAATAATAATAATAATAATAATGTACTGGGATCCGAATAAACAGCAACCACAGATCGTAACGTCCCTTTATTTCTTGTAGAATGTTTCGGCCTGAAATACAGTGTATACATAACAACCTAACACAAACATAATTCCCATACAACTAACAAACTGCATCACATAATACAGCACATGAATCACACTCATTTCATTGGACCACAGTAATGTTCTTCGAACCCCAGTAGTATAGGCCTGACCTGCTAAAGCCCGGTATGGTCCAATCCAACATGGCTGTACCTCCTGTATCTGTCAAAGGTAACACCGAACCTAAACTCTTGCCCACATATAATATGCCCGCCCTATATAATGCAACACAACAATATTGTGAGGAGTGAATCACCGAAGCCTGCACACTGCTCCACGCGGTGGTTCCGTGTGCAGCCCCCTGAGCCACGTGGTGGTTCGAAGCTCCACACACCCATCCGAGACCGTGGCTGTCAGAGCCATGGAAGGTGACGCCGTGCTTCAGTCGCCCTACCCAGACAGACAACTATTAGCTACCACTCCAGCCACACCTGCCTCATATATATCTGCGATACTGGTATACTGTATATAACTCCGCACTTGGTATTGATTACATATACTGATATAATACGTATGTACTTGCACCGTTACCACAGTAAACTCCTGCATTGTCTCCGTGTTTACATCAACTTCCAACAAATATAACATAAACACTATAGGTAACTGTCGGTAGAAACCAACCTGCAGAACAGAGGAGAACCATTCACAACGAAAACCCACAGTAAAATTTCTCCATAACAGCCACGAACCAGCCCAGCTGGGATATCCCTCTCCGTCTGTCAACAATATCAGTGTGTTTACTATAACACCAATCCTTCTATAACGCACCACAATAACCTATACACGATACACTATAACGGTACATAGGTAGTACTAACCAGCAGAGCGGGAGCCGAAACGAGACGAAAGCCCACAGGACAACGGTGGGCCGGCTACGCAAAACTCGCCAGGCCGACCATGTTTACAGGTGGGGGAAACAAAACACATCCACGATCCGCAACACACACAATTCACATACCCCATACTAAATTTAATTATACAACTATCATGATAATGATACAACTTGTAAAAGGGGGTTTTGTCTAAAATGCCGTTGATACTCCTAAAAACATTAAAAAAAACGTAATTTATGAAATTTTACAGAAAAATGTATATTGTCGCAACATTAATTTTATTTTGTTTTCCGTGAAAACAATGAAATAAGAAGAGAATCATTGAAAAATTCACTTTTTTGGTGTAAAGAAATTTTTTCGTGAAATGGCATATATTCCTTTTTTTTTTTTTTTTACCTAAAAAATGGCCTTTCTTAGATAAGTTGTTAATACACCTAATAACGTTGAAAAGGGGGTAATTTATGGAATTTTGAGAGAAATAAAATGTATTGCAATAAAAAGTTAATAATTTTTTGCTTTTACCTTCATTGTCAATGAAAACATGGAAATGAAAAGAAAAACACTGAAATAATCCCGTTTCTAACAGAAATATATTTTTACCTTGAAATGGCTTATATTACATTTCATGTAACATGAAAAAGGGATTTTCTTCAAAATGTTGTTAAAACACCTAAAAAGGTTAAATTAGGGTAGTCTATATAACTTTAAAGAAAAAAATATATATATTGTTTTTTCTTGTTTTTAATCAAAACACGGAAATCAAAAGAAAATTATTGAAAAAATCTCTTTATATATATATAAAAGAAGACACAGAAATAATTCCTTTTTTGACACAAAAGGCATACATTGCTTTTATTTTTTTTTATATGAAAAAGGTTTTTCTTCAAAATGTTGTTAAAACTCCTAAATAGGTTAAAATAGCGTAGTTTATATGCGTTTAAAGAAAAAGAATTATATAGTGTCGTAAAATAAAATATTCATAATTTTCATGTTTTAATCAAAATATGGAATTATTGAAAAAAATCATTTTTTGGGTAAAAATATACTTTTACTTTAAAAAGAGGGCTTTTCTTTAAATTGTTGTAAAACTGCTAGAAACGTTGAAAAAGAGGTATTTTATGCAGTTTTTGAGGATAGGAATATTGTTGTAAATTTAGTATTACAAAATTTTAAAATGTAATTTCATGCAATTTTAGAGGAAAAAATATATATTGTAAAATTTTTTTTTTTGCTTTTTTTGTTTTCCATCGAAAAATGAAAATAAGCTGAAAAACAATGAAAAGTAAGTTTTTAAGCAGATTTTTTTCTTTCTTGAAATTGCATATATCATACCTGTAAAACGGGGTTTTGTGTAAGATGCTGTTAATACTCCTAAAAACATTGAGAAAAACGTTATTTATGAAATTTTACAGAAAACAGTATATCATTATAACATTCATTGTTTTTTTTTTAACTTTCTTTCCATCAAAACATGGAAATAAGAAAAAAAAAAAATGGTTGAAAAACTAATACAATTTTGAGGGAAAAAAATGTATTGCAAAAAAAGTTAATATATTTCTTGCTTTTTCCTTCATTATCAATCAAAACATGGAAATGAAAAGAAAAACTGAAATAATCCTTTTTCTAACATAAATATATATATTTTTATTGAAATAAGTTATATTACATTTTATGTAACATGAAAAAATATATTTTCCTCAAAATGTTTCTAAAACTCCTAAAATGGTCAAAATAGGGTAGTTTATATAACTTTAAAGAAAAAAAATATATACATAGTGTTATTTATTGTTTTAAATCAAAACATGAACATAAAAAAAAATTGAAAAAATCACTTTTGGGGGTAAAAACATACTTTTTTTTTCTAAAAGAAGAGTGTTTTGTCATATTATATTGGAAAATCCCTAAAGACGTTGAAAAAGGGATGATATATGCACTTTTAGAGATAATAATATATATCGTCGTAAAAGAAGGATTAAAAATCTAGAAAAGGTAATTTTATGCAATTTTAGAGGAAAAAATATATATTGTCGTTAAAAATATTTTTTGCTTTTTTTGTTTTCCATCAAAAAATGAAAATAAGTTGAAAAACATTGAAAAAGTCACTTTATAAGCAGACTTTTTCGTTTCTGAAATTGCATATATTATTCTTGAAAAGGGGGTTTTGTCTAAAACGCTGTTAATACTCGTAAAAGCATTGAAAAAAACGTATTTTATGAACTTTACAAAAAAAAAAAAAAAAAAAAAAAATCTAAATGATCGCAACATTCATAGCTATTTCCTTTTTTTTAATTGTTTTCCATCAAAGCATGGAAATAAATAGAGAATTTTTGCAAAATTCTTTTTTTTTTGGAAATGAACATTTTTTTTAAAGAATGACACTTTTTTTTTTTTTTTTTTAACCTGAAAGGAGGATTTATCTTTGAAATATTGATTATACTCCTAAAATCGATAAAAAAGGGGTAATTTATGCAATTTTCAGAAAAAAATGTACTGCCATAAAGATTAAATGTTTTTTTCCTTCATTTTCAATCAAAACATGGGTATAAAAAGAGCAACAGAAATAATCCATTTTTTGACAAATGTTTTTTCTTTGAAATGGCATACATTGCTTCTTTTTTTTTTTTTACATGAAAAAGTTATTATTCTTAATGTTCTTAAAACTCCTAATTAGGTTAAAACAGCGTAGTTTATACAAATTTAGAAAAAAAGAATTGATATATAGTGTAAAAATGAATTTATTAATATTTTTCATGTTTTTAATCGAAATATGGAAATCAAAAGAAAATTATTGAAAAAAAAATTTTGGGGGTAAAAATATACATCTACTTTAAAAAGAGGGCTTTTCTTTAAAATGTTGTAAAACTGCTAGTAATGTTGAAAAAGAGATATTATATGCAGTTTTGGAGGATAAAAATATTGTTGTAAATGAAGGATTAAAAATTTTTAAAAAGTAATCTTATGCAATTTTCGAGGAAAAAATATGTATTTTCGGAAAACTTTTTTTACTTTTTTTTGTTTTCCATTGGAAATGAAAATAAGCTGAAAAACATTAAAAATTCACCTTTTAGGCAGAATTTTTTTCTTTCCTGAAATTGCAAACGTTATATATACCTGCAAAAGTGGGTTTTGTCTAAAATTCTATTAATACTGCTAAATATGTTGAAAAAAACATTATTTATGAAATTTTATAGAAAAAACTATATTATCGTTACATCCATAGTTTTTTTTTTATTTGTTTTCATTCAAAACATGGAAATAAAAGGAAAATTGTTGAAAATAAACCTTCTTACGTGAAAGGGTACATATTGCATTTTCTTTTTCTTTTTTTACCTGAAAAGAGGATTTTCTTTGAAATGTTGTTGATACTCCTAAAAACGTTGTAAAAATGGTAATATATAAAATTTTGAGAAAAAAAAAATGTACCGACATAAAAATTAAATTTATTTATTGTTTTTCCTTCCTTTTCAATCAAAACATGGAAATTAAAAGAAAAACATTTAAATCATCCCTTTTTTGACAAAAATATATTTTTCTCCTTGAAACGGCATACATTAAATTATTTGTAACATGAAAAAGGGTTTTCTACAAAATGTTCTTAAAACCTCCCAAAGATTAAAATTGGGTAGTTTATATACTTTCAGAGAGAAAAAAATGTATATAGTGTTTTTTCTTATTTTTAATCAAAACATTGAAATCAAAAGAAAATTATTGTAAAATAACTTTTGTGGTAAAAACATACTTTTTTTTTCTAAAGTTTTCTTTGAAAAGTTGTAAATCTCCTAAAAATATTGAAAAAGGGGTAATTTATGCAGCTTTAGAGCAAAAAATATATTGTCATAAAAGAAGGATTAAAAAATTTAAAAAAACTGTAATTTTTGCAATTTTAGAGAATTAAATATTGTAGTAAAAATAATTTTTTTTTTGCTTTTCTTCCATCAAAAAATGAAAATAAGATGAAAAACATTGAAAATGTCTCTTTTTAGGCAGAAAATTTTTGATTTTTCAAATTTTTGATTTTTCAAATTTTCAAATTTTCAAATTCAAATTCAAATATAATATACTTGTAAAAGGGTTTTTTTTTTTATCTAAGATTCCGTTAATACTCCTAAAAACGTTGAAAAGAAAACGAAATTTATTAAATTTTACAGAAAAAAAGAACATTATCGCAGCACTCGTTGTCTTTTTTTCTTATTTTCCATGAAAACAATGATATAAGAAGAGAATCATTGAAAAATTCACTCTTTTGGTGATAAATAACTTTTTTCGTGAAATGGCATAAATTCCTTTTTTTTTTTTTTACCTAAAAAAGAAGGCTTTATTAGATAGGTTTTTAAAACTCATAAAAACATTAAAAGAGGGGTAATTTATGCAATTTCGAGAGAAAAAAAATGTATTGCAATAAAAAGTTAATATATATTTTTCTTTTTCCTTGATTTTTAATCAAAACATGGAAATTAAAAGAAAACATAGAAATAATCTCTTTTCTAAGATGAATATTTTTTTTTCCTTGAAATGGCTTATATTACATTTTATGTAACATGAAAAAGGGATTTTCTTCAAAATGTTGTTTAAACTCCTAAGAAGTTAAAAATAGGGGAATTTATATAACTCTAAAGAAGAATTTATACAACTCTAAAGAAAAAAAATATATAGTTTTTTCTTGTTTTTAACCGAACCATGGAAATCAAAGGAAAATTATTGAAAAAATCAATTTTGGGGGTAAAAACATCTTTTATTTTTCTAAAAGAAGGTTTTGTCATTAGAATATTGTAAAACCCCCAAAAATGTTGAAATAAAGATGATTTATGCACTTTTAGAGAAAATATATATCGTCGTAAAAGGAGGATTAGAAATCTAAAAAGGGTAATTTTATGCAATTTTAGAGGAAAAAACATGGTCGTAAAAATGATATATTTTAACTTAACTTTTTTTTTGTTTTCCATCTAAAAATGAAAATAAGCTGAAAAACATTGGAAAGGTCACTTTTTAGGCAGAAATTTTTTCTTTTTTGAAATAGCAAAAATTATTCTTGAAATGGGGGTTTTGTCGAAAATGCTGTTAATACTCCTAAAAGCATTGAAAAAAAGTGTATTTAATAAAATTTGAAAGAAATAATCTATATTATTATTACATTCATTGCTTTTCCCTTTTTTACTTGTTTTCCATCGAAACATGGAAATAAGAAGAGGATTTTTGAAAAATTCACTTGTTTTCTGGAAATGAAGTTTTTTCATAAAGTGGCATATATTTCATTTTTTTTAACCTGGACAAGAGGATTTTTCTTTGAAATGTTGTTAATACCCCTAAAAACGATGAAAAAGGGGTAATTTATGCCTTTCTGACATAAACATGTTTTTTTTCCTTGAAATACAATTTTTTTTTTTTACATGAAAAATGTTTTTCTTCAAAATGTTGCTAAAACTCCTAAAACTCCTAAAAACAAGGTAGTTTATATAAATTTAGAGAAAAAGTATATATATATATATATATATATATATATATATA
>JAHFWG010000085.1:323108-333820 GCA_020233015.1 Callinectes sapidus | reverse complement strand
ATATATATATATATATATATATATATATATATAATATATATACCTGTCTTACCCGTGAGACGTGGGACTGCATTATTAGGCCATGGTAACAACAAGGTGGTGGTCTTTCCAGTCAGCTTGCATTGGAGCCACTGCATTCGTCTGCAAGTGAAATGTGTGTCAGTGCCAATAAAATTCAACTCAACAATAATACCAGTCAATATGTCACAACATTTAGAGCAATCAGGATAAGGTTAGGCTAGATTTGTAAATGTTTTAACGATATTTACCTAACGTTTCCTCAGTCAGCCAGATACTCCGATATATAGAATGGCTTTTTATTTAAATGTGTCATATTTATTGACTTATCATTATCTATCACTACATACCTTCTAGGATCTATAGGGAACAGATAAAGGCACATCCATGGACAAGTTGCTCACTTTTTTGCACAAAAGCAGCAAAAACTGTTCCTTGTTGTACGTGGGGACATTTTGAATGTGGTGGTGGAGCGTTGCCGTTGTGTGACGTCAACAGCTGGCCGGGGGTCCCCCTCCCCTTCACTACTCTCCACTGCTGCTGCCCTCTAGTATCGACTGATGGCATGAACATTTTCATAAATTTTGCCAATTCGATCACTTTATCCTGAATTATGATATCCTTGGGCCTGGCCCACAGCATTATGGACTCGCTCAATGGGAGTATTTGGCGTTGTCGATACCTGTGCAGACGGACAAGGATTCGGATCTTCAAGTCACTGATGATCCCTGTCTTACTTTATGGTTGTGAGACATGGACACTGAACACTGACCTGAAGAGGTGAATTGATGTCTTTGGTACTAGATGCCTTCACAGGATGATGGGATACCGCTGGTATGACTTTGTGTCAAATCAGCGATTGTTCCACAAGATCGATTCGAGGCCTATTGCTAGCATAGTCCATCAGCGCCAACTGCGGCTATATGGGCATGTGGTGTGATACCCGGAAGCCGACCCTGCTTGTCAGGTTGTTTCCATAAGGGACAACCTGATTTGGAGGAGTCCAAGGGGACAGCCACAGAACTCTTGGCTGCAACAAGTCAATGCCTCCTGCTGGAAGTCACTCGGTATGGGAAGGGAGCCTGCATGGAGACTCGCGAGGCGTGAACACAAGGTGTGGCGCTGTAGGGTAGGCGAGGCAATGCGCCCCCCGGTGTATGCCCCCCCCATGTTTGATTGATAACAAAGCAAATGAGTAACTTCTCATTCTGATTCTCAACACTTTTGAATCTCAGTTTTTACTAGTTATTTTCTCAGCATTTCACATGCACACACACAAATTGTTATCCTTAGTGTACACTTTAAAGGTCACAACTCGCACGTTGTATTTTGGCCTAACTTGTTTCAAGTTTTCACGTTACAAAACAGAAATAGAATCCTTTCTGATATTAATGTCCCCCAACAGTAACAAATGTAAAGTTTGTATTCTAGCAGCTTGAGTGAGTGCCATTAGCATCACTAGTTTTAGAGTAATGTCCTTAAGAGAATGTGAGCACAATGGTTCCATGTTTCGTAACTGCTGGAGCACCAGCTGAACGTCCCAAGTTTCTGCATACCTGGGTGCTGATGGCCTCAAGTTGAAAACACCTCTCAAAAATCTGTCAACAAGAGGATGATTTCCTGCTCTGCATTCTTCCACAACTCTCCCCAGTGAGGACAAAGATCCTCTC
This sequence comes from Callinectes sapidus, assembly GCA_020233015.1. Taxonomy (NCBI): domain Eukaryota; kingdom Metazoa; phylum Arthropoda; class Malacostraca; order Decapoda; family Portunidae; genus Callinectes; species Callinectes sapidus. Next base: position 332,132 of record JAHFWG010000085.1, on the reverse strand, counting down.
ACAGTATTAACAGATTCATCTCTGTGAAAAGTATCAGACAGGAAATTTATAATATCAGTCACAGTGGGAGTATGGGGATCAATATGCCTTTTATCGCAAAACTGTAGCCACTTGCTGACATCTGGGTCAGTACTTTTTCGCAGTTGCGGGTCTCCAGGAAGCCATGATATCCGTACCTGCTGTTGAAATGCCTCTGTCTTGCAGCTGCTGCCAGATAAGAGACATGCCATCAATCTTGTGTGTATCAGAATGGGGTGTTCCTCTGCTCCTGAGGACTAACACAGTACATTCTTCCTTCTTGGTATCAGACGTGGTTCCTTGACGAGCAACGTGAGCAGAGTCCCCATCCATGGTTGTGATGGCCACAGTGGCATAATCAACCATCCCTTTGCCATCTCTACTCGTATTTTCTGAAGACATCTGGCAATTAGAGCAAAAGGGGGGGAAGCATAAATCAGCTTAAACTGTGACCAACAAATTGAGAAAGCATCAAAGTGTTCAGCCTCTGGGTCAGGTTTTCAAAAACAAAAATGAGGCACCTGCTTATTCAGTCTGGAAGCAAATAGGTCTATAATAGGAACTCCAAAGTGCTCACAAAGCTCTGTGAAAATGTCCTCATTTAACTTCCATTCATGTCTATCATTGAACTTATGAGATGCAGCATCCAGCAGAAGATCAACTTTACCTGATACATGGGAACATGTAATCCAGACATCATTCATTTTACACCAATCCTAAATTTTGAGGCAGATGTCATTACACACCACAGATTTTGTGCCACCCATTTCATTGACATAATGGACTGCTGTCATATTATCGCAAGACACTCTTATGTGTTTTCCTCTGATATGCTGTGCAAAGGAATGGATGATCAATAATATGGGTTTGAGTTCTTTGGCATTGATGTGCAATTCTGTTTCTGTTAAGGACCATCTCCCATTAACTTGATGATTAAGGGAGCCTCCCCAACCAAAGTGTGATGCATCTGTCTACAGATCTATTTCCGTACCTTTCCAAAAAATCTTCCTGTTTTCCTCTGAAATGTGATTAACCACCAAATTATATCTGCCTTCATTTCATGTGTGATGACCATCCACTTATCAAAATTACCTTTTTCTTTCTTTAATGCTGAAATCTTTGCAGTTTCCAACCTCTTGTAATGCAGTTTTCCCATTTCCACTGCTGGAATAGCTGCAACCAATAACCCAATGACTTTGGCCACATCCCTGATTTTTGCTTTAGTAAAATTGAATAATTGTTTGCAGCTTTGAACTTTTTTTTGTTGCCTCCTCTCAGGTAGTGTTACTGTCATTGTATTTGAGTCAATGACATTCCCTAAGTACTTTAAACATTTTGTGGGAACCAAGACAGATTTGTCCTCATTAATGCAAAAAACCAATCTTCCTGAGAAATTTCACAATGGCATGGATACTCTCATGAAATAAGTGTCATCAGTGAAACTGGTGATGATATGACCCATTTCCCTCAAATTGGCAAAAACAGGTTTCCCTAATTTAGAAAATAGACATGGACCTTCTCCAACCCCATTAGGAAGACAGGTGAAATGATAAATTTTTCCTTGCCATTTAAAACATAGAAATCTCTGCTGCTCTTCTGCAATTTTGACAGAATAGTAAGCATGTCTTAGATCAACAGATGCCATGTAGGATCCTTTGTTAATAAGCCTGCTCAAAATTCTCCATTTTGAAGTGTTAGTATTTAATGTGTTCAGTAAGTTTAGGTTAAGAATCATTCTGAAACCTGTTTGTATTTAATGTGTTCAGGAAGTTTCTTTAGATTAAGAATCATTCTGAAACCTCCATTCTTTTTCTTTTTCAAGAAAATGTGGTTTTTAGAACTGAAATTAATTTCTTCACTTAGTTATTTTTCATACAAAACATAGCAGTTCCACTGTTCCACTTTATTTATGCTGAGAACAAAAATCCCCACTTTAGTACTATGCCTGCCAGCGCAGTGCCCTGTGCAGCCAGGCATGTGCTGGTGTACAGCTGTTGTCCCAGCAGTGCACTGCATCAGTTAATTCTTGTGCTTGTTGAACTAGACTGAGGGGAGGACGGGAGGGCATTTGTTTTTGTATGAAAAACAGTTAAGTGAAGAAATTAATTTTAATTATAAAAATTACATTTCTATCACAGAGACCTGTTTTTCATACAAAAATACCAGACTCCAACGTTTAAGGAGGTGGGAGTCAACATGACCTGGCAGGCATATAGAGTGAAAAAGAAAAAGAAAAAGTGTCCATTTTAAGACACCAACCTTTGGAAGAGGTTGAATGCAGAGGGTGCTGGAGGCTGCAGCTAAGGCATGGTAGTCCTCCATGACCCTCGTGTCTCAAGAATTACAGAGCCCTAGCTGACCAGTGGTAAGTGCCCTAGGAGTGTGCTCATTCCTCTGCCTGGCAGTGAGCATCTGAGAAGGACACACGTACCTGGCTACTGACCACCCCTACCAACCCATTCGCATGTGTCTGATAGTAAAGTGACTCCAGGGAAAGCAACCTGAGCGTCATTCCCGTGGGGCTGGGTTTGTGGGTCCAGCGCAGCCATCAGTCTACAATGTGTCCAGCTGCGACAACCGGGCCCAAGGTGAAGACATCTCCCTCCCTCCTTACTATGTCTCGGAGGTAGTGGTCAGCAAAAACTGAATGGGTCTTCCAGTGGGCTGCTCTCAAGATGGAAAAGACAGGGCAGTTCTTCCACACAAGCATGGAGGCAGTGATGCCGCAAATGTCATGGGCTCAGACCTTAATCTCGGGGCAGGTAGAGACAGGGATTGCACTATGGGCTGATTTGACGGTATTCCGGAGGATGACAGAGATCGCCACCTTTGACATTGGTCGGGAAGGACACTTAACAGCGAAGAACAGGTTTCTGGGCCTTGTGTCTGAAACTGTTCTGTGCAGGTAGAGACTTAGTGCCCTAACAGGGCATAAGAATCTCTCCTCATCCTCCTCACAGACTACGGTAGCAAGACTCTTAGTCCGGAATTCCCAAGGTGTTCTGTGGGCTTCTGTATCAGTTTTGGCAATAAACTCAGGAAGATAAGAAACCAGAAGATCCTGCCCCTGCCAGCTAGTTCTGAGTGAGAGAGCTTGGATCTCCCCCACCCCCTAGAGCAACCAGAAAGAGGGTCTCCCTGGTCAGGTCTTTTGTGGAGGAATGCCTAAGGGGTTCAAAAGGAGCCATAGATAAAAACCGAAGCACTATGTCGAAATTCCAAGGACTAAGGTCCCTGTCAGGTCTGCAGGGCTGTGAAGAGCAGGCCCTGATAAGATCCTTCAACACCTGGTCCTTGTTGAGGTCTAGTCCTCTGATAGCAAAAACGTTGTTAAGCATGGCCTTGTAGCCCTTAATAGCAGAAGTTTAAAGATGACAAACTTGTCTCAGGTGGACAAGAAAATCAGCAACTTTCTGGACTGTGGGGTTGGAGATGGTGTGCCCCTTGTCCCTGCACCATTTCCTGTACCTCTTCCATTTGTGCTGATAGTTTAGAGAAGTGGATGGTCATTTGCCGTGTGCCAAGAACTGGGCAACCCTAGAGGAGAAGCCTCTGTATCTCAGGTATCGCTGGACAGTCTCCACCCTGTCAGCTGAAGCCCTTGGAGACAGAGGTGGAACCTGTGGGTGTGTGGTTGCTTCAGAAGGTCCTTTCGCAACGGAAGGCGTCGGGGTGGCTCCATCGACACCTGCAACAGGTCCAGAAACCACTCCTTCTGTGGCCATAACGGAGCTATAAGAATGAGCCTCGCATTCCTGGAGGCCTGAAGCTTGTTGAGCACCTTCCTGATGAGAGGAAATGTAGGGAAGGCATACAGATCCTGGTAGTCCCAATTGTAAAGGAAGGCATCTGTGGCAATCATTTCAGGATCCTGAAATGGAGACACAAAGTTTGGGATCCTGCAGCTCAAGCGAGTAGCGAAGAGATCCACTGTCGGGTAGCCCCATACCCGCCACAACTGGCGGCACACGTCCACGTGCAGTGTCCACTCTGTGGAGAGGATCTGATGCTATCTGCTCAGACAGTCTGCAACCATGTTGTCTGATCCCCTTACAAACTGAGTCAGAATCTGCACCGAATGAGTCTCTGCCCAGTCTAGAATCTCCCGTGCCCCCTTGTTGAGTGGTGTGGAATGGGTACCTCCTTCCCTGCTGAGGTATGCAAGTGCCATGGTATTGTCTGAGAAAACAGCAACAACAGAGTCCCTCAACATCTCTGCAAGGTGAAGTAGCCCCAGGCGTATTGCCCCGAGTTCTAAGACGTTGATGTGTAGAGACATCTCTTGGATGTCCCAGGGGCCACTCACTGAGTCCTGGAGAAGAGATGCACCCCATTCTACGTTTGAGGCATCCGTATAGAGAAAGAGATCCGGGACAGCCATTTGGAGGGGTTGACCTTGCTCCAGGTTCTGGTCCTCCAGCCACCACTCCAAGTCCCGGCGACTGCTGGGGTCCCACCTGACAGGATGGTCGTCTGCCATCAAGCGTCTGTCCCACTGCTGGTTCAGCTGTATCTGAAGCAGATGCATCCTCCTCCTTGATCCTGAAACTAGATGAATGAGGGAGGACAAGTGCCCAATAAGTCTCATCCAGTCCCTTGCCGGCGGAGACTGACAACTGAGGAACGAGTGGATGGTGTCCTGGAGGTTTTGTATCCTTCCCTGTGTTGGGAAAACCTTCAAAAGAAAGGATCGAATTGTCATCCCTAGGGAGGTCTTGTCTTGTTCTGGTGTCAGGGAGGACTTCTCCCAATTTATGCGAATTCCCAAAAGATAACAGAGGTTGATGAGACAGGCTGTGGCTCTTCATGCCTCCTCTGCTGATGAAGCAAGGACTAACCAATTGTCCAGGTATCTGAGAATGCGGAAGCCTAGGCGATAGAATTCTGCCGAGACAGGAGCCATTATCCGAGCAAAAACTTGTGGAGCAGTAGAGAGACCAAAGCAGAGGACTTGAAACTGTAAGTTGCATCCCTCCCAGGAAAAGTGAAGAAAACGCCAGCTGTCCGGATGGATGGGCAGCTGAAGGTAGACGTCCTTCAGATCCAGAGACACCATCCAGTCATCCTGTCGAATGACGGACATGACTGTCCTGACTGTCTCCATCTTGAACTTGGTAGTGACAACATACTTGTTGAGGATGAATAGGTCGATGATGGGTCTGAACCCTCCCGAGGCTTTTGGAACCAAGAACAAATGACTGTAAAAGCCCGAGGTAGGAGGTGCCTCTTCTACGGCGCCCTTGTCCCTCAGTTGCTGGATCTCCCATTGAAGTGCTTGGCCTCTGACTGATCCTGGAGCATAACCTCTCGGGACTACAAAGTGGGTCATGAGGGGTGGGGGGCAGAAAAGGGGATTCTGTAGCCTTCCCTCAGAATGTTGAGAATCCACTTCTCCGCCCTTATCTTGAGCCACCCCTCCCAGTTCTGGGCTAAACAGCCTGCAACTGCCCCTTGGAGGAGGAGGCTGTCACTTCCAAAAGGTCCTGTCTTTACATCCACCTCTCTGCCCACTGGAACGAGAAGGGAGAGGTCCCAAAGACCCACCCTGAGAGTCCTTGGGATGAGTGGGAATGGGTGCCTAATGGGAGCAGCCGGCTGTCTTGTGGTTAAGGTAGAAGGGTGTGAACCGCACTCCACTAATGGTGTCTCCCATGTGGGACACGGACGGGCCAGAGCCCTGAGAGTAGCCTTGTGCAGAGTCATATCAGCATTGTTTCTGGAGGACTGGATAGCCTCCTGAAGTCTGTCCTCATGAAAATTATTTGGATTTCTTCCTTTAATTTTGTACCTACCACACAGAATACATCTGGTTTTTGGAAATATAGATAATACTTGAAATGATCCCATCCACATTCGTATATGCTACTTTTAATTTATTGTTCTTTCCATCACTTGTACCTGCTACTGCTGCTGTGGTTCCTCTACTTGCTCTTCTTTCTCCCAGGTAAACCACTTCCTCAGCCTCATGTGTAACACCCTCAAGTAAAAAGTTTTCTTCTCAGTCTCTGTCCTCAATAAGTTTTTTTCCTTAGCCTCTTATCTTAGATCATTTTCCTTCTGTCTTTCTTCCAAATTCATTTCTCTCTTTATACAAATTTTATATCCTTCACTTTAAGTCACTCTACAAGCTCTTGCTGTAATTTCTTTCACTACCACTTGTGATCTCATTATCACCTTGAGTGGTCTTGTATTTCCTTCCCTATATTTCCCAGTTCTATATGTTTCTTCAACTTCCTGCTCTAAATTTTGTGTGTCATCTTGAACCTTTTGTATAACCTTTTTTACTAATTCTCTCTCTCTCTCTCTCTCTCTCTCTCTCTCTCTCTCTCTCTCTCTCTCTCTCTCTCTCTCTCTCTCTCTCTCTCTCTCTCTTCTCTCTCTTCTCTCTGTGTGTGTGTGTGTGTGTGTGTGTGTGTGTGTGTGTGTGTGTGTGTGTGTGTGTGTGTGTGTGTAGCAAGTGGTGAACTTTGCAACTTTGCGTATCTTTAGGTAGGTTTGTCTTTGTCTGCAGCGAAATTGGAAAGATTTTTTTTTTGTACAAATTCCAGAGAAAGTCACCAGGACTCCTTCACCACTAGTGTCTGTGTGTGTGTGTGTGTGTGTGTGTGTGTGTGTGTGTGTGTGTGTGCGCGCGCGCGCGTGTGTGTGTGTTTTGAAGAGCAGGCAAGCACGGAACATCGCTTGCATAAGACAATAAAACTATAACACACAGACTAAGGCAAACTTTCAGTAGGGAAAACTCATATATCTTTCTATTCCGTGTTGTATCTAAACCCGGCCACTCGCTCAAACCGGTTTATTTATCACCTGCCTTTTTGTTGTCCTGTACACGCCAAAGACACGCCGCCAACAACACAAACTTCACGTCACGTAACCCAACAAGCCAGTGGGCAGTGGGGGGTGAAGGGCCGTGTTGGGCTTATCAAGAGACTGCTGTTGGATGAGGCAGTTGTGGTGTTTATTTTTATCTATTCATACATTGTCGGCTTTTAACGGGAATTTACGTGCTAAAGAAGACCTCATAATGTAGACCTCTTATCTGAAAGCCCACCCTTTTGGGAACCGTTACCCCGAGTGGAGGCCCTATCTAACCTCAGAGCGTAGCCAGGATTCGAACCCATCCGCAGGAAGACCCATCAGCCCCCAAAAAGCGTGCATGATCCCATTGTACCACGGCGGCAGTTTAAGTAATGGGGTAATGGTAGTTATGGTGGTAGTGGTTGCCAAGTTGTAGATGTGCATAAGCCAGTTAGAATTAGAGGTTCTGGTGGTTCTGGATTACAGCTCTTTGGCTCATATTTTTAAACGCTTCTGTGCTTCATCTCCAGTATTTCAAAAAGGCTTTATCTAAATTGACACAAGTTTTTTTAAGGTGTCTTTACGCTTCTAGGGGCAGAGTCACAAGATTTCTACATGATTCACTGGAGAAGAATTCTTAAAAACCCCGCTAATCATCTCTGTGGCCTTGAAAAATAGTCATGGTGAGAGAACAAAGCGTTTCTGAATACGGCCCTTTAACATTTGACCTAATGTGTTTAATTAATCTCTCCTCTTTCCTACCGTCCTTTCCTCCTGTCCTTTCTCTCTCTCTCTCTCTCTCTCTCTCTCTCTCTCTCTCTCTCTCTCTCTCTCTCTCTCTCATTTCCGTTAGTGCACTTTCAGCATCAGTTGGATAGCAATGGCGGCGCTGAATATCAATATCATTAGGTGAATAACTGACTCTAAACCTGAAATCACGGCGCCATCGTATAAGTGCGGCAGTGGTGCGGGAGGCAGTTGGTGCTCCGTTGCCAGTGTGTGAATGTGACGTTATTACCCGGCCAGTCTGTTCTGTCACTGGGAAACTACGCACTGTTATCCTCAATGGTCTTTACTCTCAAGAATGTAAAAATAAAGGAAAAGGAAAGAGCGGAAAACTTTGAATCTATTGTATTATCATGAATGTGGTAAAACTGTGAGGGATATGTGAGACGAGGCCTAAATACGGTGGTTTCAGTAGGACAATGGTATATTCAGGTAATGAAACGCTATTTATAAACTGCAGTGATGAGGATTTCATGAGAAGTAATGACTAATGAATGTACCTTTACACACTAATAGATTTCCGTTTATGCAGGAAATACAAAGGTACTCTATCGTAGTGCTGATGGCGGCCACTTCCCATTACACGTTATTACTACCTGGACTAACTGCGAACAAATTTTACGTCCGGTCATAATCATCAGGTTCTCATAATGCTAAGTATAAGTTAATAAATTGTATGTATTTCAATTGAGCTATAGAGATGATTCCTTTTTTTCGATCTTATATAGAGAGAAATTACTACATATTTGAAGGATGTCCATTAAAGGTAACGCAGTGCTATCGTAGTGGTGAAAGGTCTATGCTTAGTGGAGGTAACTACGTAAAGGAAACAAAGAGTCTTTACAGTGAAAAAAAATTGTCCTACTATTGAAGGCAGCCTCCTCATCCCACCTCTCTCTCTCTCTCTCTCTCTCTCTCTCTCTCTCTCTCTCTCTCTCTCTCTCTCTCAAGTTTAGACAGGAAATACAGGGAAAAAGCTTAATTTCTATTGGCTAAACCGCTGATGACGTCACGAGAAAGCGCGTCTCTCATTGGCTAACACCTCAGTGACGTCAGGAAGGTGTTGGTGACGTCACTGTGGCGGGTGTGGCTGGCTGGTATGTGGTGGTGGTGGTGGTGGTGGTGGTGGTGGTGGTGGTGGTGTGTGGGTGGAGGAGGATGGAGGAGGAGGAGGAGGAGGAGGACAGAATGGTGGTGAAGAGAAAGGATTAATTGTGGAGGAGGAATTAGGTGAAGGAGGAGGAGGAGGAGGAGGAGGAGGAGGAGGAGGAGGTGGTGGTGGAGGAGGAGGAGACTAATGGAAGTGGAGAAAGAGGACGGTGAAAGAATAGTATTTGTACTGTAATGAGAGAGAGAGAGAGAGAGAGAGAGAGAGAGAGAGAGAGAGAGAGAGAGAGAGAGAGAGAGAGAGAGAGAGAGAGA
>JAHFWG010000085.1:257205-272948 GCA_020233015.1 Callinectes sapidus | reverse complement strand
TACTACTACTACTACTGCTACTGCTACTGCTACTACTACTACTACACACCCTTATTTATGCCCTTTTACCGACATTATAAGTATTTCACTCGTATGTTTTTGTGTGTGTTCTATATGTAAAACGTAAATCAAATGCGTCTTCTTTTTCTTTATCTCCTCTTTTTCCTCTTTTCGATGACACAGAGTGAAGAGCAGAGGTATACGTAAAAGAAATCGTGACGCAAGGAACACACACACACACACACACACACTTTCTCAAGGGAGGGAGGGAGGAAGAGCAAATTGCGCCGTGGTAATGAAGGTTCCCCGGGCCGTCGCTAGGTGGCTTACGAAGGTGGAAGCTGCAACAGTACCGAGGGAGAAAGTGGCCTCGCGATAGTTGTAGTAGTAGTAGTAGTAGTAGCTGTTGTTGTTGTTATGGTAGTGATGGTGGTGATGATTGTGGCTATGGTGTTGGTACTCTTCTTCTTCTTCTTCTTCTTCTTCTTCTTCTTCTTCTTCTTCTTCTTCTTCTTCATCTTCTTCTTTTCCGTGTCCTTGTTGCTCCTGTTCTTGTTCTTGTTGTTCTTGTTCTTCTTTATAGCCTTAATGATGATACTAGTATTTATGGTTGTGGTAACAGTAACAGTAATATCAATGATTGTATATTCTGTTAATACTGTTATTGTTATTGTTACACTCATTTTGTTATCACCATTATTATTGTCGTTGTCATTGATGTTGTCGCCATTGTCGTCATTGTTACTTCCATATTGATATCATTACTCAGTCACTCATTACTCAGTCACTCGAAAGGGGGGGAGGGTCTTGGAGCGACCTAAGGCCCCCTCCCCCCCCCCCAGGTAATGAGCCCCTTTCAGTCCCGCCAATACTCCTACTAACATTTATACACAGCAGTTTACCATCAATACTTCACTGATGACATCTTGTGAAACCACGCCACATTTTACCACAGCCCCCCCTCAATGAAAATTTCCTACCGCTGCTACTGTTATTGCTGTTGTTATTCCACTGGTGTTGTTGTCGTCATGTTGGTGTTATCATTCATTCGTCGTGGATGTCACTGTTGTCGTCGTCTCTAGTGGCTGTGTGGGTCGTATCGTCACAGCAGCAGTCGTCTCTAGAGCCAATGTAGGTCGTATCGTAACAGCAGCAGTCGTCCCTAGTGGCTGTGTGGGTCGTATCGTAACAGCAACAGTCGTGTCTAGTGGCTGTGTGGGTCGTATCGTAACAGCGGCAGCAATCATCAGGCTGGGAGGATGGACAGGAGTGGCGTTGAGTACAGCACGGGGAAGGGAATCGGAATGCAAGGTGAATCGTGATCATAATCGCCACAAATTCCTCCAACAATTGCTCAAGTTTTATCACATCCTAGATCTTTTTTACCTGGAGGACAGACTGACAGGTAGCCATCACTTCCTGGATGCGCCTGGAATGTACTGTGTGTTACTGTAGCAAATTGTCGATGTTGGTAAGATTTAATAGATGAACTGTGTATTGTTTTGTATTTTGTGTTATTGTAGTTAATCAAGAATGAGAGTGTTGCAAAAGATAAGTTGTGTCTCTTGTATTATCATTTTTCTTGCGATTTGATTCATCTTTCTTATCAACAAAGCACCACTGAGATCATCCGTCTTATCCCACAGTCATCTCAAAGCATTCTGTTAACTAAAGACTGCTAGATATATTCTTTTTGATTTTTTTTTTCTATCTTTCTTGTCGATTTTTGTTGAGATTTTGCTATTTTAGGAGTGTGTTGTGGTGTACACCGCAGTGAGAGTTAAGGTATATTATGCATTATCAGTGTGTATTAGTGTCGTGGGAAATTATGAATGCTAATCTTTTCTCACTTTGGATTACTTAATGTCATAAGTTCTTTTTCCTTCTAAGTTTTCGTCATCTTTTTTAATTCCCCATTGTTTTTTTTTTCTGAGTTTCCATTACATTTTTAAGTTTCTATTTCCCTTTTTAAGTTTTCATTATCTTTCTGAGTTTCCATTATTATTCTAAGTTTCTATTATGTTTATGTGAGTTTCCATTGTGCCTCTAACTCTCTATTAAATTTCCAATTATCCATTTTGTAAATCTGCATTATATTTTTGAGTTTCCATTATCTTTGAAAATTTCCTTTACCACCCTCATGCCCCCTCCCCCCAAAAAACACACAATCAGAGAGAGAGAGAGAGAGAGAGAGAGAGAGAGAGAGAGAGAGAGAGAGAGAGAGAGAGAGAGAGAGAGAGAGAGAGAGAGAGACTATCATCATTTTTTATGCCACCTTAATTAGTCCTGTCAGAAAATTGTCAAGCACCAACTTATGTCTCCCAGCCTGCACACACACACACACACACACACACACACACACACACACACACACACACACACACACACACCCAAGGGGAGGGGAGGATCACTTTCTATGGGACTTAAACACGGTCCTCCCTAATGGGCCAGCTGGTGGTGACGTCATGGCAGGGATGGTATATAAGGGGAGGCGCAGGCTGGTCCATACAGTAGGTGCTTCGTGGGTACAACTCTCACACAGCTCAACATGGCTTTCCTTCTGGTGAGTAATTGCATGGACGCTACTCATGTGTGCCTGCTGACCGAGGGAAGATGAAAGTACACCAGGAATTTTGCCACTCTTCCCTGTACTGCGGTTCACCAATGTACTGCAGTACTCTAGAGCAGTATTTCTTAACCAGGGGTCTGAAGGACAGGGAATTCAACACATTACTTTCAATCCTGTCTTGCCTCAGTTTGTTTGTTTTTTTATAATGATTACACATGACGTTTTAATCGAGATGTCAGTTTTTTCCTAGTTTTCTGTGGCTTGTTATGTCACTGCGAATGAGGCCAAAATATGTAAATGTACAAAAAAATTTTACTATCACTAATTGCCAAAACAAAATACCACTTCATGTAAAAAGAAACAATGTTAATCCTGTATCAAGGAGTCTCCTGAATTTATAAATGGAAGAAAGGGATTCACAAAGCCTGAAAGGTTAAGAAACCCTGACGTAAAGGTTGTTATGCAGTGAGTGTTGTTACTGTTATGTAGCATCGCTGGTATACGTTTGTGAGTGTCCTCAACTCATCTTCTTTGATAAGGTACCTGACGCCATCTTCCTTCCTTCCTACAGTCGGTACTTATGGCGTGCGTCGGCGCTGCCCTCGCCTCCGTGCACCCGCCCGCCTATGGCCACCCTCAACCATCCTACGGCCACCACCCGCCCTCCTACAAACATTCCTACTGCGACCCAACCGCTGCCCCCGCCTGCGCCGCCAACTCCACGCTCTCCTACTGCCTGGAGGACGCCGAGTACCCCGAGTATGAGATCAAGGGCGCCATAAGCGCCGACCACATCTTCGCCAAGAAGTACGCCGACGTGGCCGACCAGTCCGCCGACGACCTGGTGGAGACAGTCACCAAGGAGCAGGAGGAGGCGTTCGACTACTCCTACTACACCGGCGCCTCTACCGGCGACTCCCCCTACGACGTGACCCACTGGACGGGCCCCGAGGGCTACATCTGCCCCTCGGATGTGGCCTACGCCCGCCCCAGGCGTGCCCGCAACGTGGAGGGCAAGTGGAGGGTGATCGTGAACGACGTGCACTACTACACCCAGACGGCGCGCCTGGAGACGTGCCTGTTCCCCGAGGCCGCCTGCCGCGCCCTGGCGCCCTGCTACAAGAGTCACTGCACCCAGAAGTCCGTGTACCACCGCCTGCTCTCCTACGACCCCTGCGATCCCTACAAGGGTCTCTTCATCGACATCTACAAGCTCCCCTCCGCCTGCTCATGCCACCTTCCTGCCTAAGCGCTGTCTGAGACGACGCCCCCAGCGGGCGCGCCTCTTGACGCTGCCGAGAGAGGCTCGGCGGCCACGACACAAGTACCGACAAGACCTGTAACCTTCCCCCGGCGCACAGGAGAAGCCCCGAGATGACTTGAGAACTGCTTTCTTCACGTGCCACCACCAGCCACGCCAGGCCCTCCCGGGACGCTCCATCCGCCGCTCTCACACTCTGCCCTTTTCACTCTCACCTCCCTTCCTTCATCAAGTTCGCGTTGAACATCACACGCGAGAGAAAGAGAGTTGTACCTTTTTTTTCAAATAAATATATATTCATAACATTAAACTAATTTTCCTTTCTTTTTCATACATTCTTCGTACACAATTTTCCTGTGCCTGCATAGCAGCAGGTCGCCACAGCTGCGTGGTGCCGCGCTGCCTAAAAGGGACTTGTTGATGCCTTGTCTTTAGCTCCTCCAATCCTGTGAGCTGCTTAGCACGGCCAGGCGTCCCTTGGTAGGTGGCCCTCGCCTCGCCTCGCCTCGCCTCGCCGCGCTGATCACACTTTGATGCCGCTGGAGGACGAACACTCGTGTAGGACTTCAAACATGTCTCCCCCCCCCCCCCACCCCACCCCCCCCCCCCCCACCCCCCCCCCCCCCCCCCCCCCCCCCCCCCCCCCCCCCCCCCCACCACCCCCTCTCTCTCTCTCTCTCTCTCTCTCTCTCTCTCTCTCTCTCTCTCTCTCTCTCTCTCTCTCTCTCTCTCTCTCTCTCTCTTTCTCATTCTGTGGTGTTACAAGAACGTTTCCTTGTTGTTTTAGTGGACTTGTCTTTCATCATCTCCGTGCTTTGTTCCGCTGAAGGACTTTGACTCACGCCGCGTCTACTTAGCAATGTTTGTTTAGCTTATGCTATTTGTGAAATTTTATAACATCAAAACTATGTACATTTTTGCTTCTTTTTTACAGGTGAAGAGAGAAAACCCAGCCTCCTTGGGTAGCAAGATAGAGGCATGCTGATTGTATGTTATGGACGAGAGAGAGAGAGAGAGAGAGAGAGAGAGAGAGAGAGAGAGAGAGAGAGAGAGAGAGAGAGAGAGAGAGAGAGAGAGAGAGAGAGAAATGGGGAGTCACACCATCATGTAGTTAACTGGAATTGAATTTGCAAACGGTAATGCTCTGGTATCGTGACATTAAGGTGAACAATGAGCGGTTTTGTTCTCTCACTTCGCTGTATTACACTTGGTTGGTGGGTCCGTGGCTCCTTGGCTTGTGGTGCGGGGCAGGGCAGGGCCAAGGCTTGTTGTATTACATGTGCTTGAGAAAACGTGCTATTATGCAGCGAACATGAAGCATCAGGTGCGTGTGGGAACCTTGAGAGACGCTGCTGCAAGTCGACGATCCAGTGAAAGTATCTGCTATTTTTAGGCGCCGCCCTCTCCTCAGCAGGCGGCGGCGACTATATAAGACGGCACGATGAACCACCAGACACAGTACAACTCTCACGTCACGTCGGCCTCAGAATGGTTCTCTCACTGGTAAGTCACTCTCTCACTCACTCAACGCCACACCATTGTGGTGATTTGCTGTGTTGAGGTTTCCTGTGACCAGACTCTCATCACACAGCACGTAACTTTTGGGATGATCACGTCTTAGCGTCAATATATCTTAGCGTCACTACCTCTCGACTATGTTGCTCACTAACATGTCTAAAATGAAGCCTGCCACACTTCCCTTTCTTCTTCTCACCGCGACCCAGGCCATGTTCACATTCATTAGCGTGGTGTACTTTATTTACAGTCGGTATTTCTGGCGTGTGCCGGAGTGGCTCTCGGCTCGCACCCCCCAGTGCACAGGACCCCAGTCAGGCACCCCTACGGTGCCCAGCCCACCCACAGGGCCGGCTACTGCGACCCCACCACGCCCCCCACTTGTGCCTACGGCAGCGACGTCTCCTTCTGCCTGGAAGATCCCGAGTACCCCGAGTATGACATCAAGGGCGCCATTGAGGCCGACAAGCTGTTCGCCAAGAAGTACGCCGACGTGGCCGACCAGTCCGCCGACGACCTGGTTGAACACGTGACCAAGTACCAAGAGGAGGCGTTCGACTATTCCTACTACACCGGCGCCTCCACCGGCTACTCCCCCTACGACGTGACCCACTGGACGGGCCCCGAGGGCTACATCTGCCCCTCCGACGTGGCCTACGCCCGCCCCAGGCGCGCCCGCAACGTGGAGGGCAAGTGGAGGGTGATCGTGAACGACGTGCACTACTACACCCAGACGGCGCGCCTGGAGACGTGCCTGTTCCCCCAGGCCGCCTGCCGCGCCCTGGCGCCCTGCTACAAGAGCCACTGCACCCAGAAGTATGTGTACCACCGCATGCTCTCCTTCGACCCCTGCGATCCTTACAAGGGTCTCTTCATCGACATCTACAAGCTGCCCTCCGCCTGCTCATGCCACGTCGCCCCTCCCCCTCCATCTTACGCCTAAGCGCTGTCTGAGACGACGCCCCCAGCGGGCGCGCCTCCTGCTGCTGCCGAGAGAGGCTCGGCGGCCACGACACAAGTACCGACAAGACCTGTAACCTTCCCCCGGCGCACAGGAGAAGCCCCGAGATGACTTGAGAACTGCTTTCTTCACGTGCCACCATCAGCCACGCCAGGCCCTCCCGGGACGCTCCATCCGCCGCTCTCACACTCTGCCCTTTTTCACTTTCACCTCTCTTCCCTCTCCTTTCCTGAGCCACGCTGACGAGAGAGTTGTATTATTTATTAAAATGCATAAAATTACATGGAGTTGTATTGTCCTGTTCTCGCCAAACCTCCAGCAAAGGAGGGCGTGCAATTCCCTTCTCTCAATACACATATAAGTCACGCACTGAACAAAGCCACCATCGCGTGGCCCCGCAGCGCCTGCCAGATGTTATCACCAGTCTTTGCCTGGGTAAGTTTTCTCGTTACACGATCATCTTGTTACTTGATCAGACTGGGCTGCTTCACCTGCTGCAACATTTTCCCCACGAGCTTGTCTGCATTGTGTGTTTGATGGATTTGCCGATTAGTTTATTGTATGCTGCGCAAATGTTGTGTTAATTATACGATGTTAGATTAGAGAAGATGAGGAAAAGAAGACAAAGAAAAGTAAGGAGATGGTGAAGGAGTAGATGAAGGTGATGATAAAGTAGATGAAAATGAAGGTGGATGAGAAGGAGAGTAAGTAATGAAGAAGAACTATAGGTTGTGTGACTTCTTGGATCTCTTCACGGCGAAATCTTACGAAAGAGCTAAGATATTGAAGAAAAAACTTGATAAAGGTCGACGGAGAGGAAGTGAAAATAGATAACGAATGACTATGTTGTACAGCTTTGACTTTCCCGGCACTCCATTCTTTGGTCTTGGCGAAATGACCTGGAAGAACAAAGGTGTGTTCACGCAGCGGCAGATTCTTTTTATGTAAGAGGGAGAAACTGACCAAGAACAACAAAAATAAGGAAAATAAAAAGCCTACTAATTTGCCAGTCCCCTTCAAGATCCAAAGAGTTAGCCGAAATTCATAGATAAATGTCCTGAAACCTTTTAAATAAAGTCAAGTGACAGGACAGTACTACATCAACGTGTAATACCCTTCATTCCGCACATTCAGACACATCATCATCATCTTCTTCAGGAGGAACACACGCTGGAGATTAACCGTTTAACTGACACTCGGTATACATAGGCTATCTCCAAATTGCACCAAACACTGAGACATCTTTACTTGTTCTACAGCCACATCCACTCTTTAACCTCTTCAGCACTGGGACGCATTTGTAACACGAGTTTTGGGTGTGATGAGACGATTTTATTGACATTAGCAAGGATCTATTGAGGTCAGAGGATTAATGGCTAGAGTCTTCATTGTTTTGATCCCTACATAAGTTTCTCTCTCTCTCTCTCTCTCTCTCTCTCTCTCTCTCTCTCTCTCTCTCTCTCTCTCTCTCTCTCTCTCTCTCCTTCTTCTTCTTCTTCTTCTTCTTCTTCTTCTTCTTCTTCTTCTTCTTCTTCTTCTTACTTTCTCTTACTTCCACTTCACTGTTCTTTTATTTTCTCACTCTTGTCACTATTTTTCTACCTCTTCTTCCTTTCCCTCGCCATGTTGTTGCTCTCTGCGTTGTTTGGTCAAAGAACTTGTGCCATATCCTTATAATATATGATAGATTATTTACTTATATTTTTCCTCCTTTTTTCAATAATTCTCACCCGTCTCATAACTATATTTTTTAATTGATTACTCACTTTTTTTTCTCATACCAAATCTGGCCAAGGAAGTAAAGAACTGAGGGAAGAAATAAGCTCAAGTGAAGCCTCAGGTAAGCAGGAAAAGAAAACCAAAACTCAACTTAACCTCCGTCAAAGCAAAACAAAGAGAAACCAACTCAATGGAACCTTCTTTAGAGCAGGAAAAAAGAAAAAAACTCAATTGAAGCCCTCTAAAAGCATGAAAATAAGAAAAAATCAACTGTTTCCCGCAGATAGCAGAAAATTATCCTCTGTCAAAGCAAAACAAAGAGAAACCAACTCAATGGAACCTTCTTTAGAGCAGAAAAAAAGAAAAACTCAATTGAAGCCCTCTAAAAGCATGAAAATAAGAAAAAATCAACTGTTTACCCGGGAATAACAGAAAATTATCCGTGCTTACCTATTGCATTCTTTTGTGTAGGTCTACTCTACCTACTCTTTATCCTATTTCTGTTCTGTATTATTTATTTATTATCTTTATCTCTAGTTTTTTTTCTTCATTTCTATCTTTTATATTTTCTCTGTTCTTTTTCCCTTCTCTGTTTTTTCTCTTCTCTTTTTTTCTTTTCGTGTTTCGTAAAGTCTTGGCATCAGGTGATATTCTTGACAGAGGTCCATTTTCTATCCATAGTATTCTTGGTCCTCGTCTATGAAAAGCGTCTCATCGTCTAGGGACTCAAAATTATCGTACTTTTCAGCTCGTCGAAGAAGTTACGAGTATAGCTTGGTTCATTCTCCCCCACGCTTTGGATTGGAATGTAAGGAGTTCACAGACCAATTATTAGGAGACTAAGATTGACTGGAAGCGTCGATATTGTTGTTGTTGTTATTATTATTATTATTATTATTATTATTATTATTATTATTATTATTATTATTATTATCGTTATCATCATCATCATCATCATCATCATCATCATCATCATCATCATCATCATCATCACCACCACCACTATCATCGTCATCACCATGTGCCCTAGTTGACTGGCTTGTTACTTAATCAGCCACAAGGCACCGCATAACCACAGTGACATGGCGCCCAAGAAAACATCCTGAAGAAAAGGCAACACTTTTCCTTGCATCTTTTCTTCCTTTCCTTCTTTTCTCCTTCTTTCTTCCCTGCAGAGGACAGCAATAGATGTGTGTGTCATCAGCAGCCATTCGTTGCCACCGCCCGGGTTCCGTCGCCCTTCTATTCCTCATCCTCTCTTCCACACCACAATGACTCTAATTTCCTCGCCGCCATTACTGTTACTCACTCCATGGAAAGCGGTGAGGTCTCAGATACTATATTTAGCACCATGCAGCCGTGACGTCAGCCGCTATGCAAGTATATAAGGCGGCGGGAGGTGAATGCATCGTCAGTAAAGCAACAACTCTCCCATCAGCATTAGGATGGCTCTTCTCTGGGTATGCACGCCCTGCCATTGCTGCCACTCAATAGTCCATTGATATAAAACTGTTATATGTTTCTCCTCTTTCCTCCACCTGCTGCCTCCATGGCCTGGCTCACCTTAACAAACGTTCTATTCTTTGCTTACAGTCGGTATTTCTGGCGTGTGCCGCAGTCGTTCTCGGCTCACACCCCCAGCCCTACGGTGTCCAGCCCACCCACAGGCCCGGCTACTGCGACGCCACCACGCCCCCCACCTGTGCCCACGGCAGCGACGTCCCCTTCTGCCTGGAGGATCCCGAGTACCCCGAGTATGACATCAAGGGCGCCATTGAGGCCGACAAGCTGTTCGCCAAGAAATACGCCGACGTGGCCGACCAGTCCGCCGACGACCTGGTTGAACACGTGACCAAGTACCAAGAGGAGGCGTTCGACTATTCCTACTACACCGGCGCCTCCACCGGCTACACCCCCTACGACGTGACCCACTGGACGGGTCCCGAGGGCTACATCTGCCCCTCCGACGTGGCCTACGCCCGCCCCAGGCGCGCCCGCAACGTGGAGGGCAAGTGGAGGGTAATCGTGAACGACGTGCACTACTACACCCAGACGGCGCGCCTGGAGACGTGCCTGTTCCCCCAGGCTGCCTGCCGCGCCCTGGCGCCCTGCTACAAGAGCCACTGCACCCAGAAGTATGTGTACCACCGCATGCTCTCCTTCGACCCCTGCGATCCTTACAAGGGTCTCTTCATCGACATCTACAAGCTGCCCTCCGCCTGCTCATGCCACGTCGCCCCTCCCCCTCCATCTTACGCCTAAGCGCTGTTTGAGACGACGCCCCCAACGGGCACGCCTCTTGACGCTGCCGAGAGAGGCTCGGCGGCCACGACACAAGTACCGACAAGACCTGTAACCTTCCCCCGGCGCACAGGAGAAGCCCCGAGATGACTTGAGAACTGCTTTCTTCACGTGCCACCATCAGCCACGCCAGGCCCTCCCGGGACGCTCCATCCGCCGCTCTCACACTCTGCCCTTTTTCACTTTCACCTCTCTTCCCTCTCCTTTCCTGAGCCACGCTGACGAGAGAGTTGTATTATTTATTAAAATGCATAAAATTACATGGAGTTGTATTGTCCTGTTCTCGCCAAACCTCCAGCAAAGGAGGGCGTGCAATTCCCTTCTATCAATACACATATAAGTCACGCACTGAACAAAGCCACCATCGCGTGGCCCCGCAGCGCCTGCCAGATGTTATCACCAGTCTTTGCCTGGGTAAGTTTTCTCGTTACACGATCATCTTGTTACTTGATCAGACTGGGCTGCTTCACCTGCTGCAGTATTTTCCCCACGAGCTTGTCTGCATTGTGTGTTTGATGGATTTGCCGATTAGTTTACTGTATGCTGCGCAAATGTTGTGTTAATTATTTGATGTTAGATTAGAGAAGATGAGGAAAAGAAGACAAAGAAAAGTAAGGAGATGGTGAAGGAGTAGATGAAGGTGATGATAAAGTAGATGAAAATGAAGGTGGATGAGAAGGAGAGTAAGTAATGAAGAAGAACTATAGGTTGTGTGACTTCTTGGATCTCTTCACGGCGAAATCTTACGAAAGAGCTAAGATATTGAAGAAAAAACTTGATAAAGGTCGACGGAGAGGAAGTGAAAATAGATAACGAATGACTATGTTGTACAGCTTTGACTTTCCCGGCACTCCATTCTTTGGTCTTGGCGAAATGACCTGGAAGAACAAAGGTGTGTTCACGCAGCGGCAGATTCTTTTTATGTAAGATGGGGAAGCTGGCCAAGGACAACAAAAATAAGGAAAATAAAAAGCCTACTAATTTGCCAGTCCCTTTAAATATCCAAAGAGTTAGCCGAATTTCATGGATAAATGTCTGGAAACTTCCCTCTTAAATAAAGTCGAGTGACAGGAAGAATTTACTACATCAACGTGTAACACCCTTCATTCCGCACATTCAGACCCATCATCATCATCATCAGGAGGAACACACGCTGGAGATTACCCGTTTGACTGACACACGGTATACATATCTCCAAATTGCACTAAACACTGAGACATCTTTACTTCTTCTACAGCCACATCCACCCTTCACCCTCTTCAGCACTGGGACGCATTTGTACCACGAGTTTTGGGTGTGATGAGGCGATTTTATTGACATTAGCAAGGGTCTATTGAGGTCAGAAGATTAATGGCTAGAGTCTTCACCGTTTTGATCCCTACATAAGTTTGTTCTCTCTCTCTCTCCTCCTCCTCCTCCTGCTCCTCCTCCTCCTCCTCCTCCTCCTCCTCCTCCTCCTCCTCCTCCTCCTCCTTCTCTTACTTCCACTTCACTGTTCTTTTATTTTTGTCTCTCTTATCACTATTTCTCTACCTCTCGTTCCTTTCCCTCGCCATGTTGTTGCTCTCTGCGTTGTTTGGCCAATAAACCTGTGGCATATCCTTATAATATATGATAGATTATTTACTTCTATTTTTGTCCTTTTTTCAATAATTCTCACCCGTCTCATAACTATATTTTTTAATTGATTACTCACTTTTTTCTCATACCAAATCTGGCCAAGGAAGTAAAGAACTGAGGGAAGAAATAAGCTCAAGTGAAGCCTCAGGGAAGCAGGAAAAGAAAACCAAAACTCAACTTAATCTCCGTCAAAGCAAAACAAAGAGAAACCAACTCAATGGAACCCTCTTTAGAGCAGAAAAAAGAAAAACTCAATTGAAACCCTCTAAAAGCATGAAAATAAGAAAAAAATCAACAGTTTACCCGGGAATAACAGAAAATTATCCGTGGTTATTGCATTCGTTTGTGTAGGTTTACTCTATCTAATCTTTAGCCCTTCTCTGTTCTTTATTATTATCTTTATCTCTTGTCTTTCGTTATTTCTATCTTTTATATTTTTCTCTGTTCTTTTTCCCTTCTCTGTTTTTTCTCTTCTCTTTTTTTCTTTTCGTGTTTCGTAAAGTCTTGGCATGAGGTGATATTCTTGACAGAGGTCCATTTTCTATCCATTGTATCTTGGTCCTCGTCTATGAAAAGCGTCTCATCGTCTAGGGACTCAAAATTATCGTACTTTTCAGCTCGTCGAAGAAGTTACTAGTATAGCTTGGTTCATTCTCCCCCACGCTTTGGATTGGAATGTAAGGAGTTCACAGACCAATTATTAGGAGACTAAGATTGACTGGAAGCGTCGATATTGTTGTTGTTGTTGTTGTTATTATTATTATTATTATTATTATTATTATTATTATTATTATTATTATTATTATCGTCATCATCATCATCATCATCATCATCATCATCATCATCATCATCATCATCATCACCACCACTATCATCGTCATCACCATGTGCCCTAGTTGACTGGCTTGTTACTTAATCAGCCACAAGGCACCGCATAACCACAGTGACCTGGCGCCCAAGAAAACATCCTGAAGAAAAGGCAACACTTTTCCTTGCATCTTTTCTTCTTTTCCTTCTTTTCTCCTTTCTTCCCTGCAGAGGACAGGAAAGCTGCTGCAATAGATGTGTGTATCATCAGCAGCCATTCGTTGCCACCGCCCGGGTTCCGTCGCCCTTCTATTCCTCATCCTCTCTTCCACACCACAATGACTCTAATTTCCTCGCCGCCATTACTGTTACTCACTCCATGGAAAGCGGGGAGGTCTCAGATACTATATTTAGCACCATGCAGCCGTGACGTCAGCCGCTATGCAAGTATATAAGGCGGCGGGAGGTGAATGCATCGTCAGTAAAGCAACAACTCTCCCATTAGCCTTAGGATGGCTCTTCTCTGGGTATGCACGCCCTGCCATTGCTGCCACTCAATAGTCCATTGATATAAAACTGTTATATGTTTCTCCTCTTTCCTCCACCTGCTGCCTCCATGGCCTGGCTCACCTTAACAAACGTTCTATTCTTTGCTTACAGTCGGTATTTCTGGCGTGTGCCGCAGTCGTTCTCGGCTCACACCCCCAGCCCTACGGTGTCCAGCCCACCCACAGGCCCGGCTACTGCGACGCCACCACGCCCCCCACCTGTGCCCACGGCAGCGACGTCCCCTTCTGCCTGGAGGATCCCGAGTACCCCGAGTATGACATCAAGGGCGCCATTGAGGCCGACAAGCTGTTCGCCAAGAAATACGCCGACGTGGCCGACCAGTCCGCCGACGACCTGGTTGAACACGTGACCAAGTACCAAGAGGAGGCGTTCGACTATTCCTACTACACCGGCGCCTCCACCGGCTACACCCCCTACGACGTGACCCACTGGACGGGTCCCGAGGGCTACATCTGCCCCTCCGACGTGGCCTACGCCCGCCCCAGGCGCGCCCGCAACGTGGAGGGCAAGTGGAGGGTAATCGTGAACGACGTGCACTACTACACCCAGACGGCGCGCCTGGAGACGTGCCTGTTCCCCCAGGCTGCCTGCCGCGCCCTGGCGCCCTGCTACAAGAGCCACTGCACCCAGAAGTATGTGTACCACCGCATGCTCTCCTTCGACCCCTGCGATCCTTACAAGGGTCTCTTCATCGACATCTACAAGCTCCCCTCCGCCTGCTCATGCCACGTCGCCCCTCCCCCTCCATCTTACGCCTAAGCGCTGTCTGAGACGACGCCCCCAGCGAGCGCGCCTCTTGACGCTGCCGAGAGAGGCTCGGCGGCCACGACACAAGTACCGACAAGACCTGTAACCTTCCCCCGGCGCACAGGAGAAGCCCCGAGATGACTTGAGAACTGCTTTCTTCACGTGCCACCACCAGCCACGCCAGGCCCTCCCGGGACGCTCCATCCGCCGCTCTCACACTCTGCCCTTTTCACTCTCACCTCCCTTCCCTTTCCTTTCCTGAGCCACGCTGACGAGAGAGTTGTATTATTTATTAAAATTCACAAAATACCATATACGAGAGTTTACTGTATCGCAAGCCTCTTTGTCTCACACAAACAAGTCAGCATCTTCCTGTGGTGAGTCTAGCGCCGTGCCGCCCCTGTCTAAGCATAATAGATGGTTTGCAGTAGGTGATGGAGAGCTTCGCAGTTTTCCTGAGCTTGTCTTGCGTATGGTAAGAGGGATATCAACATTCTAATGAGTATATTTATGTTATTCTGACTAATCTTACAGTCATGAGCGCCACTTACATCCTTACATGGAAAAGGTGAACCAGTTCTCAAGTCATCCTGGGGGTTCTGTGCGCCAGAAGATAACGATCACCCTCCACGTTGCGGGCGCGCCTGGGGCGGGCGTAGGCCACGTCCGAGGGGCAGATGTAGCCCTCGGGGCCCGTCCAGTGGGTCACGTCGTACGGGGAGTCGCCGGTAGAGGCGCCGGTGTAGTAGGAGTAGTCGAACGCCTCCTCCTGCTCCTTGGTGACTGTCTCCACCAGGTCGTCGGCGGACTGGTCGGCCACGTCGGCGTACTTCTTGGCGAAGATGTGGTCGGCGCTTATGGCGCCCTTGATGTCATACTCGGGGTACTCGGCGTCCTCCAGGCAGTAGGAGAGCGTGGAGTTGGCGGCGCAGGCGGGGGCGGCGGTTGGGTCGCAGTAGAAGTGTTTTGTAGGAGGGCGAGCGATGACCGTAGGATGGTTGAGGGTAGGCAGGCGGATGCCAATGCAGACCATAAGTATGTACCAGTGAGCCTGACATAAAGATCTATGGTTTAGGGAGCAGTTAATACAGCAATTGAATGAAATACTTCAGGAATACGAAAGTAACCGTAAATTGGAAAATATTGTAATACGATGCTTGGCCTTTAGGATTTATTCATTTATGTATTTTTTTCATTTTTTACCCTCATCTTATCCCAGTATATAAGAAAGGCTACTGTGGTGGTGAGATGTAACAATGAAGAGTACGGCGGCGTGTGGAACCTCCAACATACTACAGGTGAGTTTGTGTGTTTGGCGAGCCGCGCCTGGCCAACTGTGGCGGGGAGGTGGTTAGCCAGCAGCCCACCACCCACTGAAGGGAGACTTGAGAACCATTCACTCCCGCACTTTCTCTTTAAGTAATCAAATGTTGGTCCGCCTCAAACCAAACCCGCTGCTCCTTTGTTTCTCCATGATGTATATTTTCTCATACGAATTTTTCTTTTTTGTGTTTCTTATAATGTGTGTGATGATGGCAAGACAGAGTGAGTGGGGGAGTGAGCACTCTTCCCTGGTCTCATAGTCGCCGCCATATTACGACCTTGTTGCTGTGGCGCCGTGTCTTAATTGATTGAGGTCATACTATTAATGAGAACTGAAAAACACACACACA
>JAHFWG010000085.1:236341-255551 GCA_020233015.1 Callinectes sapidus | reverse complement strand
ATATATATATATATATATATATATATATATATATCATAGCACATGAAACAGAACTTGGATAGGAAACCAAAACCATGCATCGAGGAATAGCTGAAAACACGTTAACTGAAGTGAAAGATTTAGAAAATAAAACTCTTTGTCAGGTGAAAGAAAAGTTATAAGAAGCAGAGTGCATTGGACCTGAGTACTGTGGTGACCCTCAGGACACAGTCAGAAACTAATTGACCTTGACCCACTCCAACTACAGAACAGCAGCTCTTATAGGTATTGGCCGATATTATTACTAGTAGCCTACTACTATTATTATTATTATTATTATTATTATGATGATGATGATGATGATGATGATGATGATGATGATCTTTATTATGATTATAATAATTACTACTAGCTACTACTGCTACTACTACTACTGCTACTACTACTACTACTACTACTACTACTACTACTACTACTACTACTACTACTACTACTGGTGCTGCTGCTGCTATCATTATTGCTATTAATGTTCCCCACTTGGTCTTGGTGGTGGTTGTTATATTAGTACGCACAACGCAGGGCGGCGGGTGGCGTGTGCAGTATGTGTGTGTGTGTGTGTGTGTGTTGGTGTGTGTCCTTTCCTTGACATATGACAGCACTTGACAGTCAGTGAATATCGTTTTGCTGACACGTCAGACAAACAGACATATACATACGACATCTCATCTTACAGATACTCACAGCTTTAATGCTACATAAACCCTCGTAAGAGAGAGAGAGAGAGAGAGAGAGAGAGAGAGAGAGAGAGAGAGAGAGACTACAGTAGCAAGGGGGGGGGAAGAAATAGTTAGACGTCACTGTAGATTTTGGAATTAGTCTTAGAACCAACTTGAACGTGTCAGAATACAAGCAGTGCATCATCATTGTGAAAGAGAAATAAATAAATAAATAGACACATAAAACAAAAATAAGAATAAACAAATAGATAAACTTTTAAATCTGTGACCTTTCAAAATAGTCCTAAGCCCTTTAGAATACCGGACGAGACTCTTTCGTCACATAGCACTGCTGTTTGACAATTAGACAAGCGTTTACAGGGGAACACTACACCCCGATGTGAAGTGTAACCGAACCCCGTGTTGTCAAAATATGATGCAACATTCCTCTTATCACATTACCGCTCACTTCACTCCTCTCATTCCTAGGAAGGGCAAAGGGAATCATTCCGAGATAAACCTACATGTTTTAGTACACCAAGCGAGTATTCTTCCTCCCCCTTCGTTGTTATGCGTGGTTACATAACTCTGTGTGTGTGTGTGTGTGTGTGTGTGTGTGGATCATTCACAAATCTCACTAGTAATCCACCAGGTATCACCACACACCTGGAGCCCCATTGATTACCTCCCCGCCCCCCTCCCCCCCTCCCTCACCTGTCTTGGGAGGGAGCCTATTAATTGCGCACCTGACCTATTGTGTGTGTAGCTGAGGATTCCTGCCGCCAGAAAGTTGCCTCGCGCATCTCGCCCCGCCTCGCTCCACATGACGTAGAATAAGAGTGTACTATGTGTATTATACCTGAGAATCATTCCTACAGGGCAATTACGTCATTACCTCAGCATACAATAGGTAGATATTACTTATCATCTGTTTACATAGGATAATAATCACCAAAATTCCAAGAAAAGACGTGAATTCCTTTACACACACTACTGGATCTTATGACAACCAGCATAATAAACCTAGACACTTACTCCCCGTACACTGATACACCTCCAGATGATGAAAAACACGTTAAATAAATCTAGAACAATAATATGGAAGCAGTTACAGGTACTAAATATGAAGAAACCAGGAGATGGCAGTTGAGTGTAAGCCTGGCAGGGGGCGAGTAAGGAGTCGAATCCCACTAGCGTCCCTGAACCTGTCACTTATAACAGGGATTCCGTCACTTATAGTAACGTCAAGTGACCGAGGGTGAGGAACGTGAGGAAAACACTCTTCAGCACCACCAGGAAAATATAACTGATGGAGGAATGGCTCAAAGTGGACGTATTCTAGGCTATGTTCCCATGACTGAGTTCGACGGGCAGGTAAGTCTCAGGTGTTCCAGGTGACCTACTTGTACCTGTCCCCCTTGCACTCCCTTCTTACGTGCCTAGTGACCCATTGTTACTAATCACCATTCACCCCCCCATAGTGTACGTAAGAGTGCGTGTGGTGTGCAGGTGTGGTGGGTGTGTGGTGGTGACTTGTGTGGTTGTGGGGAGTGGGTGGGGCTGTGGTGACCTTGCGACTCAGCAGAAGGGTTTTATTTTTCTATTATTTTTCTCCCATTATTCTCCCTCTCGTTTTTGGTTACTTAAGCGTTCATCTGAGGGTTCAAGTTTGGATATGACTGGTTTGGGTTAGGTTTGGCTTCATTTCATTAAGGTCAGAGTAAGTTTGGGGTTTAAGCTTTAGGGGTGTACTTAGAAACAGGCTTCCTGACTTTTGTTATGGTATTTGTAGCCGTACAGTGTGTTTGGGTTAGGTTAAGTTAGTTTTGTAGACGGTTATATGTGGTTTGGTTAAGTTGTGTCATGTTTAGGTTGGTTTAATTAAGGTTAGAGTATTTTTGAGTTGTTAGATTCAGGGATAGGAATGAAATGTGTTTAGTGACTTTTGTTATGGTATTTGTAGCAGTACAGTGTGTTTGGGTCAGGTTAAGTTAGTTTTGTAGACGCTTATATGTGGTTTGGTTAAGTTGTGTCATGTTTAGGTTGGTTTAATTAAGGTTAGAGTATTTTTGAGTTGTTAGATTCAGGGATAGGAGTGAAATGTGTTTAGTGACTTTTATTAATGGTATTTGTAACAGTACAGTGTGTTTCCTTTAGGTTAGGTTAGTTTGGGGGAAGGTTATATGTAGATTGGTTAAGTTGTGTCATGTTTAGATTGGTTTAATTAAGGTTAGAGTATTTTTGAGTTGTTGGATCCAGGGATGTGTGTGAATTGTGTTTAATGGTATTTGTAGCAGTGCAGTGTGTTTAGGGGAAGGTTATATGTGGTTTGGTTAAGTTGTGTCATGTTTAGATTGGTTTAATTAAGGTTAGAGTATTTTTGAGTTGTTGAATTCAGGGATAGGAGTGAAATGTGTTTAATGACTTTTATTAATGGTATATATTTGTAGCAGTACAGTGTGTTTGGGTTAGGTTAGGTTTAGATAGGTTTGATTCAGACTATAATATGTTTCAGTAGTTAGATCGAAGGATGTGTGTGTGAAATATGCTGACTGACCTTTATTTGTTGTATCATTTGTAAACGTACACTGTGTTTCATTTAGGTTCAGTTAGTTTGGGTTAGATTTTACTTGCTTTGGTTAAGTTATATTTAGATTGGTTTAATTAAGGCTGGAGTGTGTTCCTATGAGTTGGCTGTAAGGATGTGTGTGAGATATGCTGACTTGACCTTTATTTTTTATATTTGTAATTGTAGTGTGTTGTTGTTATTTTTGAAGATTGATGAAGTCAGGATAGTTTGGGGTAAGGTTGTGTTCAGTTTGGGTAATGGGACCGGCCAGGAATTGTCATTTAGAAATAATCTATCATATCCATATGAAATCACAGTGTATTATGTTTCCTTAACTATGTCATGCAAACTTAATGAAATTTTATTTATATGGATTCAAGTTAATTATAGGTAAGGTTAAGTTAGAATAAGGTAGGTATATGTGTGATAGAATCTCTGCAGTTTTCAAAGACCATTCAGTTTTTTCGTGTTTGTGAATATTAAACTCCTGGAATTTTCTCATCATCAAGACTGAAATATTCTGTATCTTTTGTAATGGAATAGGACAACGTGTTATGCTAAGCTAGTTGTTGATGCTTCTGCCAATCTGAGAAAGGGTTTGTTTTTGAACGAGCAAGACCAATCATTATCCATTCAAACGTTGATAATTGTGCAGTACTGACACGCATATTCTCAAACACTTCTATGCTTCACCTCCACTACTTCAAAAGGCTCTATTCAAATTGACACAAGTTTTCAGGTGTTTTTGAGGTTCTAGAGGCAGTGACAAGATTTCCACATTATCAACTGGAGAAATGTTTTTGATAACCCTGCTAATGATCTCTGTGGTGTTGGAAAATAATCATGGTGAGAGAGCAAAGCGTTTCTGAATACGGACCTGAGTCTTTCAGGGATGGCCAGGGGACCATTTGTCTGTTGTGGTGCTGTGGTGTTGTTGAGGAAAGTGTCTTGATATACCTCAGTACTTCAGGATATAATGACATTTTTTCATCCCATATATTATGTATACGTACACAGTTAAAGCCCGTTAAACCCAACACCAATAATCCAAATTTCCTAATAATCAGAATTTTTAAAGGTAGAGTGAAAAATTGAATTATGGTCAAAATTAGGTCACTGCAAATTTAAGTCAGGTACCAGAATTCCTCTTCATTGCCCTTCACGTACCATCACTACTTTCTCAGTTTTTTTTTCTCATATCCTTTTCTTTCGTGTCTAACTGCCATAACTTTTTCCTTTAATCCAAAGATAACAATGCACTTTTCCTTTCTACTGTATCCCTAACCAAATTTTCCTCTTCCTTAATTACCACAACTACAGCTTTGCCAACCTCCTGTTCCCTTTCCTTGGCCAATTCTTCTGTACAGCGGACTCTCGCCCATTCGCAGTTCACCTTTCACGGCCCCGCATACTCGCGGATTTTTCTCAAAGTTTTTTTTTCAGAATTTCGGCAATTTTGTGAATTCCTTAGGCCGTTTTTTTTTTTTTTTTTTTAACAGAATATGATATAATATAGAATAAAAATAGAAAAGAGAGATGATACTGTATTATTGGTTAATAACTTTAAAATAACAATGTCATTTAATATAAAAAAATTTAAATGGAAGAGAGAGATGATACAGTATAACTGGTAATAAATTTCAAAATAACAATGTCAGTTTGTATAAAAAAAAAAAAAATGAAAAGAGAGATGATACATTATAATTGGTAAATCATTTGGAAATAACAATGTCAGTTAGGAGCTTTTGTTTCTCTTTCCTGCTGGTTGGCTGCAGACGACATGGTCACAAGCATCATCATACGGGAGACTTACCTACTATGTACATATTATACTATGTTATTACTGTTAATTTATCATTACTACATTATTACTCATTATTAATGAGTAAGACTCTTTAGAATGTGTTTGGGAAGCATATTGTAGCGTATATATTATCATATATAGGTGTTTTCAAACTGCATCCATTATTGGCTGATTTTCAGTATTCATGGGAGGGGAAGGAACGTAACCCCTGTGAATAGGGGGGGTCCACTGTAATCTTGTGTAATCTTGGTAAGACTAACTTCCTGCTGATCCTGGTCCATCTTCCATTGATCTTGCTGCTGTTCACTTATTTTCTTCACTTGATGTTCATTATTTTCCATTTTCCTCTCACTAGGACCAATTTTTTTCTTCAAGTCATCATACTTTATCTTAAAAATTCGTAATCTCGACATGGTTTTCATCAGTTATAAGCCTAGCCGTCAGGTCTTTCACTAAATTCTCTCCAGTTGTATGATAATCCTCAATAAATTTTCTGTGGTAGTGTGGTCATCATACGTGTCCTCCAATCTGAAACCAAAGAAATAATTTCTTCCAAGTTCCACTCTGCTGCTCATCACTCTCGTCCATTTTGGCTCTCACATTGTTCCTTCCTCCTTTTTCCAGCTTTTTGATATTTTAATCCTGCCACTTAGTTAGGATAGTACTAACTAAACACAGCTCTTACCTTTAGTTCATTTAGGTTAGTTAATGCTCTAAATAAAAGATATTCTTGGTAGCTTGATGTGATATCGGAATGGAGTGTGTTTGTGTGTGTGTTGCTGATTGGCTACATGTTTCAATCAGCTTCAATTCTCATAGGTCAAGGTCTTTTCCTAATCCTCAGGACTGATGCCTGTCAGTTGGTCATCTTTTTCTAGCGATTCCAGTAACACTTCATCTTACCATTTGGTTATCCATGTGTCTTGTCTTGTTTTGTAATCCCTGTGTTGTCATTTTGTTACTCAATTGTATGGAACATAGCATTATTGATGGTATATTCTTTCCTTTCAGGTTGAGCCCACCAAACTAGTGCGGTTGAAAGTAATAGGCGGTAGTGGACTAGCAAAAAAAGACATTTTTGGTGCAAGGTTAGTATTGTGATGGCTGTGTGCTGAATGTATATGTATTGTTCATATTCATAGTTTTTGAAAAGAAAAAAAAACTTTGCTACCACCATTTATTCATAATACTAACACTTGTTTTTCTTATTGCAGTGACCCTTATGTAAAGATTGAACTAATAAATATAAATGCCAATGGAGGAGATGATGTGGTGGATGAGGTTCACACCAAGACCAAGAAGAAGGTGAGTGTCATGTCTTGGTCACTTCCATTCATAAAGACTCCTTGCAGTGTTTCACCACCCTCATGAAACACTGCCACACTCTCTCTCTCTCTCTCTCTCTCTCTCTCTCTATGTACTTGTAGCTGGAGTGATAGGGTGAAAGTTAGTAACCTTGGAGAAATTTAGTGTGTGAAGGGAGGTGCCTGGTCCTTTGAGTCATCCTTATGCTTGAGGAGTGGACAGGCTGGTGTTAGTTTGTGTGCATTGAGTGTAACAATGATTTCTTCCCTTGCAATTCATTGTTTGACCTTTTTTTTGCTGAGCTTTTCTCCAGTATTCTCCAGTCTTTTATTCATGTGTATACAGTTATGCTATTGTGTCTGCTCTCTCTCTCTCTCTCTCTCTCTCTCTCTCTCTCTCTCTCTCTCTCTCTCTCTCTCTCTCTCTCTCAGATAATTCATGGTCAGTAACTGTTTGCTTTCTGTTTTTCCAGACACTAAATCCAAGATGGGATCAAGAGTTTGTGTTCAGAGTAAGTAAGGGAAGCGTGTGTCTGGAGTCCAGTGAAGTTGTTGTGAGAGGCATGTTATGGTTGTGGTGAATGTGGTACGGTAGGGTAGTGAAGGAAGGTGTTGTATGTCACTTCTTTGTGTGTAAGAATGTGTTCTTGTAGTGTGGAGGAAATCAAATTGATATGAAGAGAATACTTAATACATGTTATCGTCAGTTTTTTTTAAAGTAAGAAAAATGTATGCCATTCTGAGGATGATTGTGACTTTGTATGTGTGTATATATGTGTATATAAAGTTTATATGCTATTCTAGAATATATATTTTATGTGGATGGTATGTATGAACTGGCATGGCAGTAAATGTATCAAGACCTTAAAATGATGTTGTTTTTGTAAGTGAAAGTATGTTCAGATTTGGCATTAGATTTGTTGATATGTTTTCTGGTGTGTTCAGGTGAAGCCAGCTGAACACAAGCTGGTGCTGGAAGTGTTCGACGAGAACCGACTCACACGGGATGACTTCCTGGGCCAAGTGGAGCTGTCGCTGGTCAACCTGCCGCGTGAAGTGGAAGGACGGCAGATCCCTCACCGGCACTTCAAGTTGCAACAACGGAGGTGAAAAACCAGATGTTGTGTGTCTACCTGTGTTTGACACGTGTTCTTGTGAGCTCTTCTGCAAGGGGTGACAGATGGAAGGATCTTCTTTTATTGCTATTCTTGTATTGTTACTCAGCATGCTCCACTCTGCCAATCTTCTTCTCATCCCCTTCCTTCACATCACATATTGCAGTAGTTTGGCTTCATTGGAGATTGTTTTCTTGGTAAATCTTACTATTGCACACCTTTAATACTCTGATAGTCATCTCACTTCCTGCCATTCTTGGTGTCACCTGCACAGCTCGGTTATTAATTTGATTAATGATAATCTTTCATCTACTGATTATGAATTTACACAAACATGAGAAATGCCTGATCTTTTTTACTTTTATTCTCTTTATTTTATGATTTTGATTTTCTTTGCTTTCTTATGATTTTACTACAGTGGTGCAGCAAGTTTTGCTGTTAATTGACTCCTCAAAACAATGCATGAAACCTTTCAGTCTGTCTTCTTTACGCTTTGCCATTTCTAAGGGAGTGTCATGGAGCTCATGAAGGTTTTGGGTTAGACTGGTGGTCAGCAGTGGCATCTATTTATTATATTTGATGGCTTATTAGATGCACCAAATAGAAGCACATCTATTCTTGAAAAACGATAAATAAAGTTTACTTCATCTGATACTTCCAGGTCTGCCAAAACAGGCATAGTACATCCATTCTGTTGGAGTGCAGAAAAGACCTACTCACCGCACCTGGTTTTAGGAATTTGACATAAATAAACATTTCAGTTAGTGAATAATATGCTTAAAGTAATTGCAAGTAATAGTTTTATGAAATTAATGTTAATAGAAATAGTTTGTAAAACATGAAAAAGCTTGAAAATAAGTTTTAAACATTAAAAAATACAAAATGGAAATATATGGCGTTCATCTTCAAATCCAAAAAAAAAGTTTTTATATTCTTTGTCATTGTTATCCATGCATTGTTTCTTTCAATTAATAAAAACAAATATTGTAGTGTAAATGAAGGTTTCATCAAGGAGATGTGTTGTGACTCATGGATTAAATCAGATACAGACTAGACGGGGCACAGGAACCCACATTCTCTTTACCAATCACTGCTTGTTTGCTTGCACATGTGTTAGAGTGAGTGTGTGTGTGATCACATGCAAGATTTTGCACAGCTTCCTTTTTGCTTAGTGTTATCTTGTATAGTGCACAAATAGCAGTAAATAATGTTTCTGTGCATTGTTGCTATAGAATATAGATGGAAGCAAGTTTTTAATAGAGCTATTTATTGTGGCTTTTACATGACATTTCAGCACCAAAGTACATACTATGTGTTACTAACCAATAGCCTTACCTTATGATGTAATAGAGTTAAAAAAAGAAATTTTTCCTGTGCGTGTGTGTGTGTGTTTGCACGCTGTATGTGTGCGTGTGTGTGTGTGTTTATGTGTGTGCGTGTGCTTACTGGCATATGTGCGTGCATCTGTGTGTTCGTATGTGTGCATGTAATAAGCCATCAAATGTGGCATCCTCAACATAAGAAAGATCAAGATTGCTGCACACAAGGGTAATCACTCGTTGCTGTGGGAGGGAGTACTACTGAGTACCATCATGTTCCCCCTTTGCCTTTACAAGACAGGGAATGCAGCAAGGTAACAGTATTCCCCCAACCCTGCCACCTTGCCCTACCTCTCTTGCTACAGCAGTGCACTTCAAACCATTAAAGTTAGGGTGTTCATTCCATACGAGAAAGGATGCCATGATAAGTGTCATCCTGATGGGAAAACTCAGATAAGAAAAGAAAAGTAAAGAAAAGAACAGCTTTGCTTATGCTGCAATCTATTGTAGCCTGCACACTTTGATGCTACGTAAGTGAAACTTGTTGTACCACTGTATTATTTGCTGTTCTCTGGTCATATTTTATTTATTTTTTAAATTATATTTTATTTATATACTCTTGTAATTTCATCATTTGTTTATCTATTTTATTTTATTTGTTTCTTATTGTGATTTATTTACTTATTTTGTATTATTTATTCTTTCTATCAACAACCTTTTGAGGGGGAAGAGACAAGATTTATAAAAGTTGTCCTGTCTTCCTTTCAGAGGATGGAAAAAAGGGTATGGGGTGGCACAGCCTGGCTGGACTCTCCATGGTCGGGTTGGGGGAGTACTGCCAGTGTATTCCCTGCGTGTCGTTTAAGGGACAGAGTGAGGGGACTAGGAACCCCCTCCTCTGTATTTTTATTTCTGCATTGAGACAAGGCATGATGTCTTGTCTCAGTTATCCCCCTTCACTAGGGATGTTAACCTGCCATATAGATTGCATTAGAAAATTAAACTCGATAAGAAAATGTATTCAGCCCTCCCTCTCAGTGTGGTGTGGTTCATGCCTTCCTTTGCTTGTAGCAGCCTGATCCTCATTACTCTTTCTTCAAGACTGTTCTTACAGGCAGTATTGAATCCCTTGTTCACAGTTCCCGGTCCAGGGTGAAGGGCCACCTGCAACTCTACATGGCGTACGTTGCCGATGATGGTGCCAGCAACAGTGGGGCATCGGGTGAGCAGACTCCTGAGGAGGCTGGCTGGGAGGTGGTGAGCATTGACAACAGCAGTGGCCAGGAGGAGTCCCCTGCACAGGTGAGTCTCCCTCAGACCTTTGTCAACTCAGGAAAGGTGTGCCACTTTCCCTCAGTTAGCAATCAGTTATTTACTATCCATCTACTTGCCTTCCCTTCCTTTCTTGCACTTGAGGCCCTCCACTTACACTCTTGTTTTCCAGTAGCTGATAAATCTTTTTATTTTTCCTTTACCTCAACTGAGAAAGATCTTGTGGCTTATGAATATATTCAATTGTTTGTATGGTTTTCAGCTGACTTGAAATCATCAGTCATGTAAAACAAGGGCTTCACTTACCTCTACTTAATTATTATTCTGACCAAACAGTTGCTGCAGTGAATTCCTATATCGTGGCTTCCAGTAGTAGAACTTTGAAAGCCTTAAACTTGCCTTTGAATAGACTACATACCTTCTCCTGGAGTGTTAAAGAGTGCTGTAGCAGTATAAAGTGTGTCTTGTTATCTGCAGCAGCTGTATGGGCTATGCACATTATCCATTTGAGCAGTGAAGTCTTTTTTTTTATCAATGTCTTGTTATATTTGGATCAGATCACCATTCATCACATGCACTAAGTTGAATGTGTACAGTTGTAGTTCGAGGTTGAAATACAACCTTCTCTCAATCTCAAGGCCTCAACATGTGAACTTTTATTTGGCTATACAAAATTATTGACATGTCAAAGGACTTCAGAGGGAAATGCTTAACACGGTGGTGTTTGGTGAGTAGAGTTAACTGAGTTCAGGGCTGCATCATGGTGGTCTTCAGTCTGCAGTGCATGGAACCTCACTCTTAGGGTAACTCGGTGTTCAAAGCATGTCAGTGCACGTATATACTCACACGTGTTAGGGAGTTCAGGATTCTTGCTTTGGTCACCCAATTTTGAAATATTCTGCCCCCCTCTCTCTCTCTCTCTCTCTCTCTCTCTCTCTCTCTCTCTCTCTCTCTCTCTCTCTCTCTCTCTCTCTCTCTCTCTCAAAATGGCTTGTGGAATCATGATTCAAATACAGAAATGATGAGGTTGGAGAGTTGCTTTAAGTTTATCAAGTTGTTAAAAAGTTTCTTGGGTGACGTTTCAACCACTTTGTACTATGATCTCTTTCCCTTTCAAACATGTAGTACATCTCATGAGAAGTTTATACATAATGATAGGTGAGGTTTCCAATATTTGGGGGTCATTTATTGAATATTTATCATATGCTATATTTGAAATTGACTGTAGTAATACATGTAGTTCAAAAGGATTCTGTACAACTGATAGAGAACTCAAATGGTAATATATATGGCCTTTAAAAATGTTTTTTGTGAAACCCTGAGGAATGGAAGAATACAGGAATTAATCATGTGGAAGGTGAAGGATTTTGTTTACTACATTGTAAGGATCTGATGCAAGTACTTACTGTCAGGTAAACTTAAAAGTATGAGCACATTCAGTATGATGTTCTTGTAAAAAACTTCACTGCTAAAATGGATAAGAAGTGATCAAAAACTACTTTACAATGAAATGACAAGTAGATGTCATGAGGCTTAGGTAACTACTGACATACTGGTACTTCCTGATATACAATTGGGTAATGTTTCAGAAAATACAATCATAGAGCAAACGAACTGTGACTTTCCAGCAAGGCCAGTCCGCCTTGCTGGATAGGCCGGTGAAATGTTGTATAATGGTGCTTTATATAGCGGGGAGTACCTTTATGTACTTATTGCTTTGAGAATGAAAAGAATGAACAACTGTGAACTATGAATATGATATTGGATGTCCTTTGAATAATGTAATTGTAGAATCATTTCCTTGGATCACACAGAGATCAGTCATTGAAGGAACTCTTGAGATGGATTGAATTTTAATGGGTTATGTTATCTTATCCTAACTTAACCTAACCTAACCCATCCAAAGTGTAGCTGGGATGGCTGATCTCTTTAGCCATTTCTGTGACTGCTCTCTCTCTCTCTCTCTAACCAAATTGTAGAAGATACAGAGCTCAAGCATTAGTTAGCATTGTGTAGTTGTTATAGCTCTAGTGTTGCTGATAGTAATGACATTTAGTTGATTTCCCCTTTTTATGCTGAACGTCATTTTACAGTTTACTGCATTTGGGAAAAAGTGCAGCATACAGGTTGGTCCCCTTGAGTTATCTGGACTAGATTAAGATCTAAGAGATAGGCTATGTTATTTTCTGTAAAGATTTATCCATTTATCCCTGGCATAGTCATGTTTGATAATTGTTAGCTATTGCCAAAGAAGAAAGAGGACATTTGATAAGAGTCACTTGCAAGGTTTCAGTAAATGTTCTTTGAATTAGAAGATATAGTATCTAGTAGAGTGTTGATGTATTAGTGAAGAGATCATTTGGGTGTGTGCAAAGTGTATTATCTACTTCATGAACTTTTCACTGTTACTCCTCTGACCTCTCTGTCCTGTCCTCAGCCATCCCAGTACCCTGATGGCACGCACTGCACTACCATGTACTTGTCTTCAGATCAACTTGTGTTTATATTTCTATAGATCACTGATGGTCTTGAGAAATCACTGTTTATGTAGGATGGATTCTAATTAACAAGTGCAGATTCTTATACTCATCAAAATGGAAAT
Organism: Callinectes sapidus; assembly: GCA_020233015.1. Classification (NCBI taxonomy): domain Eukaryota; kingdom Metazoa; phylum Arthropoda; class Malacostraca; order Decapoda; family Portunidae; genus Callinectes; species Callinectes sapidus. The sequence goes on along the minus strand of JAHFWG010000085.1, from coordinate 242,871 downwards.
GCACTTAAAAGACATCAGATATCACATGTCCAGTAATTCCTCAGCTATTCTGGAAGTCTGGATTGCAAAATGGAAAGAAAATTAAAAGGAAAGATCAATCTTTCTATAAATAAGAATAAAGATAATAAAATGAATATTCACCCTGTGGTCATAATACAAAAAATGCTTCTGTTTTTTTGTCAAGATAGTTGTGTTTGTTTGCAGTTTGTCTAACTAAAATTCAGATGAATAGTTCAGGTGATTCTTACCAAATATTTGTACTGAAGTGCATGCCAATGTTTAGTATAGTATATTGTGACTTCCTGTGCCACACCTGACCACATCCTTATGTACACAGCCTGTTGTAGTGCCCAATGACAGCCAGAGTCCACTACCCGGTGGCTGGGAGGAGCGACAGGATGCAAACGGCAGGACCTACTACGTCAACCACAACGCTCGCACCACACAGTGGGAGCGTCCCACCAGGTACTTCCGTCCCTTTAGTCTTGGGCAGACCTCTAAACTCGTAGTAAAGTGAGCCCTTTCAATAACAGCTTTTTTCCCTAATAAAATTTTATCTACATCTTTAATAAGTACATAAGTTCTTTTTTATTTAATTTTTTTGTGTGGTTTAAGTGGGCAATGTATTTGGAGGCTGGACAGAAAATCTAGTTACTGAAACACTGCAAATACATCACACAATGTTCCAGGAATCCATCTGTGAGAGGTTCACTTGTGTAGTGTTTGTGTGTGTGTTGTGGTGCATCCTTGTGTGCAGATGACTCACTTTGCCTTTGACAGCTCTCAAGGCAATGATGAACAGGAGCGGTTTCAGCGGATGGAGTCTGCACAGAATGAATTCAGAAATGAGTTTCGGCGAAGGTTCCATATATCGGTGGATGACAGCGAGGTGTCTGGAGGTGGGAATAACTCCAGAATCCTACAATGGGTAAGTCTGATTTCTGTGTTTGTTAGTGCAGTCATGAAATATTCCAGCACTATATACCTTTAAATACTTCATTTAGATCAGTGGTTCCCAATGTTTTTGCTCTTGCAATCCCTTACACAAAACCTTAAAACCCACATGACCCCTTATTATCAACAACTTGATTTTCATTTCATTTTTCATAAAGGAGAGAGAAAGAAATGGTATCTTTAAAAGATCATTCAGTAACTCTAATTATTTATTGGCAAACCAAATAACAGCATTGATCAAATCTTAACTCACAAAAGAGTCTCATTGAGGAGTTGAAATCAATATTGTCCTTAGCAATTTGTAGCACTGTTTGTGGTCCCCTTGCTAAGGGTTCACAACCCAGTGGTTGGGAACTGCTAATTTAGATAAACTTTTTCACATCATTTGTTGCAATTAGTTGCTTAATTAAGCTTGCAGGCTTCTTTGTTTTATCTTCTATGTGGATTATCTAAATGCTTCTTTTTTTTTTACCATTTATTTGTGTGTTTGTATTGACCTATGCATTATCTGATACTTTTGTCCTTTATTGTTTGATGTATCCTTGTCTGGCTTGGCTTGGCAGGTTGTCAGATGTGAATCCTCCTCACTCAATCAATACTCATTACTGTTTTCCATTGTCTAACTTTTTTTGTGAATTTACTGTTGTTGTATGTGTCAGTGATGTGGGGATGATGTTTCCTAAATGAACATCAGTATGAAGGAATGTGCAGACAAGTGATGGGTTCAGGAACACTCACATGAACTTTGTCAAAATTTCACGTGTGGTTTGATATAATTTGATACCAATTGTTCACTTTGTTTTGTATTTGAAAAGGAAAATTATGTAGAATGTTTAATGTTACTGCTTTGTTCTGGTTTCCTTGTGCATTGTACAGAATATGATTTTAAATATTTAACCACATGGTAGTAATAGTGTGAAGAAATCATACTGTATTGGTAACTATATGTATTTAGCCTTAAATTTTACTACTACTACTACTACTACTACTACTACTACTACTACTACTACTACTACTACTACTACTACTACTACTACTACTACTACACACACACACACACACACACACACACACACACACACACACACACACTTTTTGCTTTCCAGTATTACACTAGCAACATGCATTAGCTGTGTGTCCATTGCTGGTGAGGATTGGCTCCTCAGCCACATCATACCACAGTGGTTACATGGATTACTATCCTGTGTGTCTCCGCAGTGTTCTCTTTGTACCATTGGATCATTAGGAATTCTTGAGTCCAATCAGACTATTAAATCCATGCATCTTCCCTTAAGAGGAAGTTGCACAGGCAGGCATTTTGTCTCATTCTGGAAAACTACTAGTCATTCCATTTTTAAGGGTATGAAAAGAATACAGTGGACACTCAATATTCAAACAGCTCAATACTTAACGCAAAAGTCTTATTTAATACTAAAAAAAGCTAGTTCTAAAACGTCCACACCAGGGCTTCCTCCCTACCGCCGCCGCCGCCCGCCTCTGGTGTCCACAAAGATTTGTGGCGGTTGGTGAGTGAAGAATCCTGGCTCACCTAATTGTGTTCATTAGTGTCACTACTGTGATGTCATGAGGAAAGACAACCAATCATAAGGCGGCATTACTCCAGGGCTGAGGAAATCTCATGAAATTGTTCATAACTTTGATACAGCATCATATGCCCACAGCTACTCCTCAATGCTTTCAACATGGCTAGTGAAGCCCATAATACAACAAGACGACAATGATTCCCCAATACCGAGACCTTAACCCTGGTGGAGGTGGTGTAGTGTTGGGGTGATGACTTCATGAAGTATCACCATCACTCGGTGCCACAGAGTCAAGGTGATCTTCATGACAATATCATATAGGAATACAAAGATGATGTCAATTATAGAAGGCTGTAGAAGAGCAGAAACACAAACAATGCAGTGAAAGTAACACACATGAAAAGAATCATAGTGGCAATGAAATTATTTTTGGTGAATGTGTGGGAGACAAGTCAGAAAGAACAATGAAATGAGTATAAACTACACTGCAGAAACATACAGATCCATAAGCAATAAGAAGCTAAAGAAAGCATGGTTTTGTAATGCAAACAGTGTGAAGTTTTGCATGGAATACTAAAAATACAGCAGAAGATAAGGATAGAAATTTATGCTGGCAATCACGGAGAGTAACAGCCACTTATTATGACCATTCGATGGCGGTTGAACTGCCGCCTCATTTTCTGCTGTATTTTTTGTTTTTCCATTTAAAATTGTACTTTTTGCATAACAAAACCATGCTGCCTTGGAGGTAAAGCTTGTAAACAGTTGATAAGAAATGTTAGCTTATGAATATAAATGTATATATAAGACAGTATTGTATAGCAAAATCTACAGTAGCCACCATATTGAAAAACAAGGCACCCATTAAGGGAGCTGATGTGGTGATGGATGTGAAAAAGGAACTTAAGCAATCTGCAGCAGTGGAAGATATGGAAAAATTGTTATTTAAAAAAAATACATTGAAATTTTTGTAAACTTAAGGTTTTGCTAAGGTTAGAATGAATTACCTGATTTATAGGTATCAGTAGTTGCACTTTGTAGTACTCAAACAGCTATTTGGAAGGAATCAAGTTCGAGTATTGAATCTCCACTGTATGTCAGATTTGCTCTCTCTCTCTCTCTCTCTCTCTCTCTCTCTCTCTCTCTCTCTCTCTCTCTCTCTCTCTCTCTCTCTCTCTCTCTCTCTCTCATGAAGCAAAGGAGGAATAGTTCTTTCTTTTGTCTCTTCTCAAGCTCATACGTTTGCTCTATAGGACTGTTTATCATTTAATTTATTTTCTGGTTCATTCATACATTCTTTGGTTATGTTTGCTGATCTATTTATTTATTAACTTTTTTTTATATATGTGTATCGGTTTTTTTCTATCAATTTTACATCTGGAAGGTTACACAGGAGTGTTTATTGGCTGGAAAAAAAAAAAATATTCAAAAGATGGTGTGAAGATTCACTGAATTCCTTTTTGGCTATTGTTTGCATTTTGATTTTTCCTTATACGCTATAGAAATTACACTTAGTCTTGTTTGATCTGTAGACTTGCCATTCACACTATGTAGTTGTAAGTGCACGTTTAGAATAGCAGTATTTATGTCATGGCTTGTTTTCTCTTTCCATTCCAAAATGCAGATGAGAATTTTTGTTGTATTAGCATAATTGCATTCTACTTTATCAGTACTTCTGACTAATGCTTTCAACCCTGTTTGGGAACTGGTACCTCAGTGGGCTGTTTTCATATTGATGTTGCCCTTGGACGGTTCTCTTCCTACATAAAAAAAAATTTGTTCTAGCACTCCTGAAAGATGTATACACAAGGTATATAACATTATATGTATAACATTATTCTGACTAAAGCAGTGAATGCTCACAGTGTTCTAGGAGTGACAGTGACAGCTGGTCTGGTAGCAAGGATTTCCATGTGTTTGAGAGTGTGAGGATCGAGGACTCAGGTTGTGAGGCTGGCAACATGCAGTGGTTATTGGTTGGATTATTAATTGTGAAATTTAAATAAATTAGCAAGAGAGCTTGTTGAAGAAACATGATGCAAATGTGACAAATACAGTGGCTGTATTGTTCTAGAAGAGTTGAAGGTAAAAATGACAATAATGTTGGTGAACGTGGTATTTATGTTACCTTAACTGGTATGAGTATGCTCTCAGCAGTGACAGGTGGCTAGATTCACTTTCCATCAGAACCAGTCAGAGATACAGGCCAAAGCTACTGAAGAAAGGGATTTCTTGTGTTCTTTCTGGAACACACCTCAGTGGGTCATGTATTCAACCCTTGGTCAGTACAATACAGCTTGGTCAACACAATTGATTGTGCAAAAGGCAAATCTTTCCAGTCATGGTTGTTTTTCATTTCACTGATGCTTGATTTTACCAGTAGCCACATGGAACACATAAAACCTATGTTCCTCACCTCTTGTCATTTTTTTGTTTGTTTTTGGACACATTCCTACAAGTTTACTTCTTGTTGTCAGCCCTGCTTTATTTCTCTTGGTTTGGTTTTAGTTTCTGAGTTTACCAGACTTCTTCACCTCCCCTCACCCTCCCCCAAGTATTTGTTCACATTGGCAGCCTGCAATTGAGTCATTTCGAATACATAATGTTATCATTTATGCACAAGCTGCAGGAGAAATGGGGAGTTACATTAACAGTTCAACCGGTTTTAAGAAATTTTGCATTTTGAAGAGTGGCGTGTATAATGATCAGTGATTCTTCATGTCTGTGATGATGTGTGAATCTTGAAAAATGTATAATTGGTCACTTTTATGTAAATGAATCGGTAAGATGAAAATTGGTTTGTGTGGAATGCAACTATGGCATTGCCCTCCATTTTTACTGGAAATATTTACATGAATATGCAACTTCAAATGTATTACCAATCTTTTCAACATAATTCATATGGATTGAAAGGCTTATATTAGTTGAACAGTTTGAAATTTTTGTGAGTTGTCTCTTTATTTGCAAGAACATCTGCTTATTATATTCGAATTTTTTATTTTAAATTTTTAATCTGTTTGGCCATGCTGCATGTGTGAGCTATCTGTTGAAGTGACAGGTGTGCTCTTTGCTGTTGATGTCAACCTTTGTTTTGGTGTGATAATAGACATACATTAGTGGACTGTGATTGAACAGAATGTTCTGACTAACTGTTTTACTTCTTTTTTCTCACGGTCTTGCATGCCACCTTTTGCATGGTTACATGACTGGTGCTTTGAAAATATTTAGCAACAACTCAGTGCCCAAGAAGAGGGTGATGATGAGGATGATGATGATGAGGATGATGAGGATGAGGATGGTGATGAGGAGGAGGAGGAGGATGGGGAGGGACACCAAGAAGAGGCACAGCCTGCCTTTGATCAAGTTGTGTCTGGAGAGGTGAGACCCATGGATGTGATGTAATGTAGTCTGTTGTCATAATGCTTTACTTAACTGATTAGATAAAGACAGAACAGTAGATCAATCACACTGTTGAGATCATGAAATATTAAAATCAAAGACATTGTTAAATATCTGTTTTATGTTCATCACATTTACTAAGGTAGTTGCTGGTGATTATAATCAGAATAGTACTGCTACTTACTTGATAGCCACCAGTACCTTGTCATTACTTGGTGAGCATTTGCAAATTTATGAGTTGTGACAACAGTAGCTTTTGATTTCTTAAGTAGTTAATGCAAATTGTTAATGGCTTTGTATCCTTGAACTATATTTTGAGAGTATAAGAAGCAGTCAGTGATAAATAGAGTTATTTTAACTTCCCTTAATCATTTGCCTGTTATTTTGTATAATTTCAATGCTAGTGACTTGTTGATCTAAGTCTGAATCAATAATCCATATCATATGTGTCAAATATAATTAAGCCAGTTTTCTTGTGACTTATGAAGTTTGGGGCAACATTACAGCATGCTAGTGAGATACGCTACCTGCATGGTATCCATTTTGTTGTGAGGGCTGGTATAAAGTGTCATCACATGCAGGCTGGGATACCTTGTTGCAGTCTGAATGCCTCCTTACAAGATTTGTTCTGTC
>JAHFWG010000085.1:200481-213613 GCA_020233015.1 Callinectes sapidus | reverse complement strand
ATATATATATATATATATATATATATATGTTTGTATGTATGTATGTATAAACACAAAAAAAGGGAATAGGGATGGAAAAAAAGGAAAAACATCTTGTGTAGCGAGATCACTGGAGAAGGATAATCATGTAGTTAACAAGATCATAAGAGCGTAAGCGTTATAATTGTGGAAAGGTGAAAAAATTGGGTTTTTGAGGCATTTGACAGTGATAAGTTTACTCTACCCGAATCAATCATTTTAGACAGATTAGAAGATAGGCGTTATTTGACTTAATTGCGTGAATTGTTCACTTTTGCAGCGTTGGAGATACGTAAAGAGACGTGGAGAACTGCAGGATGGCATCACAAGTTCTCCTTCTCTATTCATCATTCTCTCCTGCATTTCTTTTGCCAATACATATATAAGAGTGTACTATTTCGAATAAGTGTTATATAATTATCAAATATCTAAAAAAAGAAAAAACATCGAACAAGTACAGGTGCAATTATCAGATATGAAAAAAGAAATTTTGTATCGTATCTCCCTTCTCAGCTTTAAACATTACAATGCTATCCTTTATCAAGAATCAAAACCAGATATCTCACACATCATCTCTCGATGGATTAGTAACCATGATATAGGGAGTTTTGTTTCGCGTCTTCCCTCTTTCACTGCTCGCAGATGACGAGCGACTCTTTACACAAGCCTTGCCCACCCATCTGTAGAGTACATGTGGCGAGGGAGCATGAGTTATTTTTAACAGAGACTGTAATGTTTTTCTTGTCATTAGCTCCCCTCCGCTTACTGTTTGTCTTCAATATTTCACACTCTCCTCCATGTTGTATCACGTGTTATTCTCCATTGGGTCTCTCGTCTTTCTCCACTTAAGCGAATTGGCTGCACAAGACTCTACTTACTCTTTACTTTCACCTTTATACAATTCCTCTTTCTGATAGAAGACTCAACCATGATGCCCATTCTTTCATTAACATAGACAACGTATTTGTGCACAGAAATATAAAGACTGTGTTCAGTAAACAATAGAAAGAGGAAATATAATCAGGCTTTTATAATATATGAATGCATGGATTGATATCATGGAAATTTTTAAACAAATGATGTTGATTTTGTATTTCACTGTCCTGAGGGAAAGAGAAGGTCAGCAGAGGATTGTAAAATATTTTCTTTAGTTCATGTTTATAATTATGATGATGATAATGATAATAATAATAATAATAATAATAATAATAATAATAATAATAATAATAATAATAATGATAATAATAATAATAATAATAAGTGATAACAAAAAAATAATAATAATAATTTTATTATTATTATTACTATAATTATTATTATTATTATTATTATTATTATTATTATTATTATTTTCATTATTGTTGTTGTTGTTATTATTATCATTATTATTATCATTATTGCTGTTCTTGCTGTTCTTGAATTTTTATTAATGTTACAACAACAACAACAACAACAGCAACAAACTAACTACTACTACTACTACTACTACTACTACTACTACTACTACTACTACTACTACTACTACTACTACTACTACTACCACTACCACTACTGTAATAATCACAAATGCAATAGTTTCATGTTACGCTGCTGCAGTTGTAATAACACTGCAGTCGTGTATATTGCTCTCTCTCTCTCTCTCTCTCTCTCTCTCTCTCTCTCTCTCTCTCTCTCTCTCTCTCTCTCTCTGGCTCTCCGCATCATTGCACCTGGCCGTGAGAGAAGGAAAAACGCTAAGGTGACGTCATTCATCCTGCACAGAACACGGTGAAGTGACGAGTGGTGTTCAGCTTAGAAGGGAAGAAAATGGTAGACAAGTGGATGGTCTGCACTGTCTTGTCTCTTCCACTGTGGTATGATGGTGATAGGGAGGATTAGGCAGGTGATAAGTGGCTCTGAGATTGGAAGGGAAGGGAAATGGTAGAATAGTGGTGGATGGTATGATGGTGATAGGTGGAATTAAGCAGGTGTGTTTCATAAGGGAGTGTCACGTGAAGGTCTTTTTTATGTAGGATGAGGAAGTTGGCTAAGAATAATAAAAACAATGAAAATAAAAATCCCATTACTTTGCCAGTTCCCTTCCAGTTCGAAAGAGTTAATCTGGTTGTTTATTGCGCCTTTATGCTGTTATGTGTAATTATTCACAGTATTATATGAAACTAGAGGTACAGAATGGATTTAAAGGTTATAATTTCTAGTTTGTAGTGTCTATAGTATTTACTGGTGTCTATAGACTAGTTCCCATAATCATCTGCGAGAAAAGATAATTGAAGTCTAGATTTATTTATTTATTTATTTTATTTTATTTTATTTTTATTTATTTTTTATTCATTTTTTTTTCTTTTCGCCAGGTATAGTATTTAGAAGTGTTGATGATGAGAACTATCCATCAGTAGCTTGTGAGTGAGGAGAGGTGTGCCAAATAGCAGGGAAAGACATTAACTAACTTTTTAGAGTCCATTAACTGCCAAAGAAGAACATTAATAAGAGATAGATAGGAGATGGTGCAAGAACCAGTCAAACCCACGCGTGACAGTCTTAATAAGTCACCTGCGCCCCTTAAGATGTCCCTCTGAACTCATGAGTCATTGAACCTGAAGATCTTGTGGCTGGAGGCGTTTTAGAATTAAGACCCGAATTCTTAAACACTTTTTTTCTCTCACCACATCAATTTTCGTACATCACTGAGACGACTTGCCGGATTTTCAAGACAGTTTCTCCTTATAATAAACTAGACATATTGCCAATCCATCACCTAAACCATAAAAATACCCTCAAAAACATGACTTCTTCGATTAGAGCCTTTGAAAAATAGTAATGGTGAGAGAGCAAAGAGTTTAAGAATACGGTCATCAGTACCAAGCGTTCCTTTCCTGACTTGACGCCCATGGGAACTGAATGGCAATTGAACCCAAATACCTTACAGGTGGAGAGGTGTAGTTCAGTCCCAGGCGCCGCAGTACCCAAGTGGCAGTATTTTACCTGGTGGTGGTCGTGTCGTGGCAGACGCTAATATAGGGATAAAAGGCGCGTTTCCTCAAAAATATATTTGCTCTACATGAAGTTACAAATAAGTTACTACTCTCGTGGTCATTTGGTACAAAAATAAGGGTACATGGTAAGATTTCATTTGGGTTATAGTTAGTTGGGCTTTCACACACATACACACACACAAACACACACACACACACACACATACACACACACACACACACACACACACACACACACACACACACACACACACACACACACACACACACACACACACGACTAGAGAACTGCTTTCTTCACGTGCCGCCAGGAAGCTTAAGGGCTCCGGGATAGACAGACTTAATCTATACAAATAATAGGAATGAATCTCCATATACATTAATTCTCCGGCCACCAGTAACATCTATATTGCATCAAGAACGTATGTCTAACTAAGCCTTTCAGATGGAGAGACGGAGGAGTGAAGAGACGAGAGTGAAATGTGAACTTAAATATACACACACACTAATACTACCAAGCATCTATACGCACTGGTTCGTTTGTAAGAGGACGAAGAGTGAATGTATGTGTGCTCGCTGTTACGCAAGAGTATCTAATCGCTCTGGTTCATGAGACAGATGTGGGATTGTGTGCCTTGCAAGTGGAAGAAGAATGAACTTAAGTATACTCACTATTACGACAGAGTATCTATTCGCACTGGTTCATGAGGCGCATTGCAAAGGAAGAATGACCTTAATTTACTGCGCACGTGTTATTATTTGAGAGTATATGAGATAACTAAATGAGAAGAGTGAACCTAACTGTACTCGTGTCATTACAACAGGGCATCTACACGCACTGCTTTACGAGACAGCAGGAGGTGGAGGCGTGTTCATTATATTAGAAGAGTGGCGAGACGGGATGTGAACTTCATGATACTACCAATACTACTGCAGGCTACCCATAAGCCACCGCGCATTGCTTGAGGGGATAGCTTTAGAGAGGGTGTGTGTGGTGACCCTACATGAAGTACTACATCACGTAAAGGCGGATAAAGAAAAAGGAAGAGTAGAAGGTACCAAAATTATGACGATCACGAAATATAGACGGTTAGAGAAGAAAGTGAAGGATTATATTGCCGTGAATGAGGAACAGCGTGTGTAAGTGTAATAGCTTGGTGATGAATGTGTGTGTGCTGGTGCGAGCTGGTGTGGACATTTTGCAGGATATACGTGAAGAAGTGTCTGAAGGTGTACTGGTGCTGAGTATTAAGTGTTTCTAAATATGTGAGAAACTTCCTAAGTGTTGTGACAGTCTTTGCAAGTGAGAGAGAAACAATTGTGCTAAGTATTGACAGTGTTTCTAAGTACCAGAGATGGAACCTTGAACTAGAGTATATACGCTGTACACTTATAAGGAACATTGTGAGGAGTGTTAGTAGTGTTAAGCCAATGCAACTTATCACACGCAGGACTCGTAAGGAAATGGCCAAGTACAATATCCGTTCCTGGGTTGAGATTCTGCCGTTTGTTCTTCTTCGTATTAACAAAGATTCTTAAGTCAGCTTCAAATTTACTGGTGATGAGATAATGGCTAAAGTACAACACCAATTGAGGGAGGTTAAGATGGATTGTGAGACTAGAAATTCGTCTAAGAAAAAGATGCTGACTTAAGAATCTCTGTTAATACGGTCCGTGCTGTTTACAAGTATTAGTGGTCGAGGGAGGAGGCGCCGAGGAGGCAGGCGCAGCTGGCGGGGAGCTGGAAGGTCTCCACGGCGAAGGGGAAGTACTCGTCACAAGGGTCGAACACCAAGAAGCGGTGGTAGATGAACTTCTGCAGACACTTGGACTCGTAACAGTGAGGCACCAGAGGGCACGCGGCGTAGCTCTGGCACTCCTCCACGCGGGTCGTCTGTGTCAGCACCTCGTAGTCCACCTGAGAGAGAGAGAGAGAGAGAGAGAGAGAGATGGGGGGGGGGATATGAGTATTAGCTTTAGATGGCGCGGTGGTCAAATCAGCAGTCTATAAAGAGAAGGTTCGTAATACAACTCTCAGGACTAATTCTGTAACACTCTCTCGCTCCTCACCTTCACTATTTTCCCACAGCTTTACTTAAAGTGTCTTTTATTGCTGTAGTGGCAGAATGATAAGGGTGGTTTCTTACAATATTGATATAATAAAACTCTCTGAGAACCTTGCTGATTATCTCTGTGATTTTTTTTTAATGGTCGTGGGTTATGAGAGAGTAAAAGGTTTCAAAACACGGCCCTTAACCCCCTCAGTATTATGACCAAATTCATATCTATTCTTCTTACTATTTGACGATCTTATACAACTTCAGAAACTTATGTTGGAATTAGAATAGTGAAGACTGACCATTAATCTTCTGACCTCCATAGACCCTTCACAATGTCAATCAAATAATCTAATCCTACCCCAAATTGAAGATAAAAATACGCCCCAGTACTGAAGGGGCTAAAACCACCACGTCGAGTTGCTCCTTACCTTCACATTATTGACAATAGTCCTCCAGTATCCCTCAGTATTGATAGCCCGCAGCGGCCGCACGTACGCTGTCTCGGAGGGGCACAAGTAAGTCTCCTCCGTCAGTACCTTGGGTCTGTTCACTGAGTTACCGGTGTGCAAGTCAGCCACGTCAGCGTAGAGAGTCAGGAGGTGATGCTTGAAGTAGTGCAGCGCCTCCTCCATCTCCTTCAGCGGGTACTCGTAGTCATAGAGGCACCAGGGCTTCGTGGTGTTGTAGGAGCAGGTTGGTACTTGGTCATACCCGTAACACTTAAACTCATACCCCGGTTTTGCTGTTGGGGGGTGGTAGGCGTGGGGATAGACTGGTGCGGCGGTGGGGTGATATGCTGGTGTGGTGTGATAGGCTGGTGTGACGGCTTTGTAGGCGTGTGTAACGTGGTGGTATGCTGGTGTGTGGTGGTAGGCTGGGGCGGGGGTGGAGTGGTATGGTGCGGGGGTGGGGGCGTAGGTGCTGGGGTGGTAGGCAGGGACGGGGTGGTGCGGTGTGCCGTGGTGGGACACATAGGCAGGGTCGGATTTGGCGTCAGCTTCTCCCCTCACCACACCTGCTGCCACGGCCCACACCTGTCATGGGAAGGCACCAGCGTCAAGGGAAATTTCATAAAGCGATGGTTAGAACTCACTTTCAAAATACCATAAAATGTATCAATCCCCTATATAGCTTTTTAGTTACCGGAATCTCAGTAGGCCTTTTTTTTACCAATTTGTTTTCCCCATTGGCAGGATTACCTTCTCACATAAAAAAGAAAAAGAAAAGCAGCGTAGAGATAAATTTCGGAATGTGATCGTAATACATCGGTTCCCAATCGGTACTAGATGAGTGGAATAAATTTGGGATATTCTTCCTATCTCTACGTCTTTATTCTTTTTACATGTAACAGACTAAACCACAGATCATTGTAGGTTTTTAATGACGTTGCATTATTTCAGTGACAGTTTGACAAGTACTTCTCGTCATCAATATAAACACACATGAAAATATTACTAATGATATCTGTGACCGTTGAAAATTGCCTTACTGAGAGAGGAAAAAGAAAAAAAAAACTTAAAAGACGAATTTCCGCATTGGGGTTCAGTACGAGCTTTAGAAGATTAGAGAAATAACCTTACTGATAGAGAAAAAAGAAGAAAATTAAAAAGATTGGTTTCAGTAATTACTGAGGTCAAATGGAGAAGCTTTAAGAGACTAGAAAAATAAATAGCTACGTTTATACGGAGCAGTTAAAAATTATCTCACTGAGAGAGAAAAAAAGATGAATTTAAAAGGACTAGTTTGAGTAATTATTGAGGTCAAATGGAGAAGCTTCAAAAGATCAAAGAAACAAATAACTACATTTACACAGAGCTGTTGAAAATTACCTTACTGAGAGAGAGAGAGAGAAAAAAAAGGAAAAACTTAAAAGGACTAATTTTAATAATTATTTGGATGAAACAAACAAGTTTTAAAAGATCAGAGAAATAAGTATCGGCGTTTACCAAGAGACTACCAAGCATACACCAAACACCTTCACCAAACTTGCTATTGTTGTCACGTCACGAATTGCGGTGATGTGACGGTGAAGAGAGTGCCGCAGGAGGAGAAGGAGGAGGAGGAGGGCGTGGCAGGAAAAGACTCACCAGGTCACGGGTTTTGAGGTTCGCGAAAGTGTCATTATCAACTTTCCGCGGTGAAATGATGGTGAAGGTGATGCAAGGTGAGGGAAAATGACAAAATACCCGATCGTTAGTGAGGGCGGAGGTCAAGGCGTGGTGGTGGTGGTGGTGGTGGTGGTGATGGTGGAGGCCCTAAGCTAACAGTTTAATGACACAAAGGGAACTGATGCGATTTTCAGCTTCATTGCGTCAACTCAAGGGAGGAAATGGCGGTGTGCTTCTACAGTCGTGCTTGTGGTAAAATTAAGCTGTCTTTCTTTCTTTCTTTCTTTCCTTCTATCTTTGTTTTTTTTATTTATTTTCTTTCTTTTTTGTCTTTTTCTTTTTTTTTTCTTTTTATATATCTTTTTTTTTTCTTCTACTTAACAAATTGTCTATCTATAAATGTTGATCTTTTTATCTATCTATGTATCTATATATCTACTTTTCTGTCTTTTTGCCTTTGTTCATATTCCTATTCCTATTCTTGTTCTTGTCTCCGTTTCCTTTTTTTTTCTTCTACTTAACAAATTGTCTATCTATAAATGTTTATCTGTTTATCTATCTATGTATCTATATATCTACTTTTCTGTCTTTTTGCTTTTGTTCTTATTCCTATTCCTATTCTTGTTCTCGTTTCAGTTTCCTTCTAGTCACTATTTTTGCCTTTTCTTTCTTTTTTTATTCTTTCTTTCTTTTTTTACCCTTTGATTTCGTTACTCGATTAACATTTCGCTTTCATTAATCCACCCATCATTTTTTCACGTGTTTTCTCTTCTCCACTCTTCCGTTACACCTTTCTCCATTAACCGTTCACTTCACATGCAGCCATCACTACTATGTTTTCCTCCCCCCTCATTATCTTTCGCCTTCATTGCATCATTGTTATCTCTGAGACAGCAGCGGCGGTAGTAATGATAACCAGGTGGTGCAGAGGGAGTCCCACAGTGTGCATGCTCAGGTGTGCTCTATTAGTGAGTGAAGGTATTTCCGGTTGCATTGCCTCGTTAACCTTTGCATGTCTTCCCGTGATGGTGGTGACAGTGGTAGTAGTAGTGGTGGTGGTGGTCGTGGTGGTGTTGGTGGGAATCAGTATCATGTTGTATTACTTCTCAAGTATTAAAAAAAAAAAGATGAATGAATTGAAAAAAGTTAATTGTTTACTAACTGGTTTAAACATACATACATGCAAGCTTACATACATACATACATACATACATACATACATACATACATACATATATACTTACATACATACATAGGTTAGATTAGTTAAGGTTAGGTATAAACATATGCAAAGTGACATAGAGAGGCAGATGGACGGACAAACAGATGTGTAAATGTACATATATTCAGACACATCAGAAATTAGATAACTGGATTAGTGGCGGAATAAATTAGATAACTGGATTAGTGGTGGAATACATATATAAACTTAGTAATACATAAATGAATAGATAAACAAATGATTAGATAGACAGTTGAAGTCATAACAAAGTATATATAATCACTTTAAGAACATAAAAAGCATAAGAAAATGAGGAAAGCTGCAAGAGGCCGTCAGAATTTCTCAAACTTGAACTCATTACTTTTGGTGTTATCTTAGCTACTGATCCTAAAAACTTTGCACATCTCTTTGTTATAACCTTTATATCACTTAAATACACTACTTTTATCAGGTCCCCTCTTAACCTATGTCTCTCCAAGGAATGTAATTTTAGTATCTTCAATTTCACCTCATAAGGAATATCTCATTACCTTGTATCCTTTTAGACATTCTCCCTAACACTTTTAATAGACCTGTATCTTTCCTGTAATAATCTAGATGCAGTCTTACCAGCGACAAATATAATTCTTATATTACTTTAGGACCTTTACTTGTAACACATCTATAAATGAATCCTAGTACCATTTTTGCCGTATTTCTAATCTCTGTGCATTATTTTCTTACGCCAAGTTCCAAGCTAACAATAACTCCTAAAATTTTTTCCATATTCTGAACATACCAGAGCCTCGTTCTTTATCGTGTAACTATTGTGAGGATTTCTTCTACCTACAGTGAGTACTTTCCATTTAAACTGCACTCCATTCGTTCATCCTGTCCAAATTTGTCTGCAAAGTAATGGTATCCGAATCTGAAATAATTAATCTACCCATCCTCGTGTCGTTCGCAAACTTACTAATGTGACTAATAATTTCACTATCCAAAGCTGTGATATATATGAAAAAATAACAATAGCGCTTTAACTGGTCCTTGTGACACTCCACTAATTATTTGACCTTACTCGAAATTAGAGACGTTTACATATAACAACTCTCTGTCGCCTATCGCCTAATCACTACTTTATCCAGCTAAATATTTCTCCCTTTATCTAGTGCGCCTGAACTAAAATCTATATATAAGATGTTTCTCATGTTATGGAATGTATTGATTATTCTTAAATATTTCACTACTCGGCCCATCAGTTAGTTTACTTTATTTTGTCCTATTAATGGTGCAGGTGACATTAACTTTAACTTTCCTCCCTTAAATACGAAAATTAGGAGAGTAGGGTTATTTTTTTCCTCCATTTCCCAAACACCGGAAAAATACAAAAACAAGGCAAAAAAGATGGTAAGAAGTAAAGCAAAGGAGGTGGTGATGTAAAAAGGTAGTGTAGAGTGGCGAGGTGTGGCGCGGCAGGTGAATGAACTGTCAAGGTCATCCCGCCTTACTCAAGAATTGATAGGTGAACACAGGCAAGCACGCACGCACACGCACACGCACACGCACACACACACACACACACACACACACACACACACACACACACACACACACACACACACACACACACATTTTATCTCTCTGTTTGGAAATAATTTATGCTTCCTGTAAAACCACACACACTTTCAGGCAACTAATGGCTGATTAACACATACGCATACCTGAACATCTCATAACACTGATCAAGTTAGTATGGGCTTGCTCTTACACCATTTCCGTAACCTGTGCAATGTTCAGCGCATTACTCAACACACCCTTATAAAGAAAACTTCTACCGCATGAAGAATAATAGAGTTTAAATGAGACAAATCTAGTCTTTTATAACCAGAATGCTGTTTACGGTTACTGCAGAACATGTATAGAAAGTTTTCATCACATTAAATAGGTTAGTTTTAAAAGAGCAATTTGTCTTTTTATAAATTTAGTGTTCACGGTTAATGCAGAGTTAAGATCGGCATGTTTATAGGGAAAGGAAAGGAAAGAAAGCGAGAGTCAGCAGCAGTGAGTCTCTTTCTTTCAGTTGTGTCGCCCTTGGCCAGAGATCACCTTACATATACAGAGACCTTGCAGGTGTGTCTCATTGATTGGGTAGTGACTGGAGGCTGACTGACTGATTGTGGCTCACGTTTGTATTGGTGGTGATGCAATGGCTGGTTATGTTACTTGCAACTGAAGGACTGAATGACTGACTGGCTGACTAACTAACTAACTAATGGAGTAACTGACTGACCTAGTAATTGGCTAGTTGACTGCCTTGACAACTTACTGACTCACTAAATATGGGAATGACTAATCGACAAATTGACTGAATAGGAGAATGAATTAATAAAAAAATAGTTTAGAAAATCCAATAATTCTAAGATTCGAAAGTTTGAAAAATGAAATGTAAAAGATAAATAAATGAATAAATGGATAAATAAGAGAAATATTGTAATAGTAAAAAGTTAACTCGTGTACGTATATAGCTCTCTCTCTCTCTCTCTCTCTCTCTCTCTCTCTCTCTCTCTCTCTCTCTCTCTCTCTCTCTCTCTCTCTCTCTCTCTCTCTCTCTCTTTCTGGTTGTGTGTGTTTTTTGGGGGAATGAGGGTGGTAAAGGAAATTTTCAAATATAATGGAAATTCGAAAAGGTAATACAGATTTACGAAATGGAATCTTGGAAATTTCATAGAGAGTTAGAGGCACAATGGAAACTCACATAAACATAATAGAAACTTAGAATAATAATGGAAACTCAGAAAGATAATGAAAACTTAAAAAAAGGAAATGGAAACTTAAAAATGTAATGGAAACTCAGAAAAAAAACAATGGGAAATTAAGAAGATGACGAAAACTTAGAAGGAAAAAGAACTTATGAAATTAAGTAATCCAAAGTGAGAAAAGATTGGCATTCATAATTTCCCACGACACTAATACACACTGATAATGCATAATATACCTTAACTCTTTCACTGTAGTGTACACCACAACACACTCCTAAAATAGCGAAATCTCAACAAAAATCGACAAGAAAGATGGAAAAACTAATCAAAAAGAATATATTTAGCAGTCTTTAGTTAACAGAATACTTTGAGATGGCTGTGGGATAAGGCGAATGATCTCCGTAGTGGTTTGTTGATAAGGAAAATGAACCAAATCGCAGGAAAAATGATAATACAAGAGTCACAACTTATCTTTTGCAACACCGCCATTCTTGATTAGCTACAGTAACACAAAATACAATACAATACACAGTTCATCTATTAAATCTTATTAACATCAACAATTTGCTACAGTAACACACAGTACATTCCAGGCGCATCCAGGAAGTGATGGGATGGCTACCTGTCAGTCTGTCCTCCAGGTAAAAAAGATCTAGGATGTGATAAAACTTGAGCAATTGTTAGAGGAATTTGTGGCGATTATGATCACGATTCACCTTGCATTCCGATTCCCCTCCCCGTGCTGTACTCAACGCCACTCCTGTCCATCCTCCCAGCCTGATGATTGCTGTTGCTGTGACGATACGACCCACACAGCCACTAGACACGACTGCTGCTGTGACGATACGAGCCACACAGCCACTAGACACGACTGCTGCTGTTACGATACGACCTACATTGGCTCTAGAGACGACTGCTGCTGTGACGATACGACCCACACAGCCACTAGGAACGACTGCTGCTGTGACGATACGACCCACACAGCCACTAGACACGACTGCTGCTGTGACGATACGACCCACACAGCCACTAGGAACGACTGCTGCTGTTACGATACGACCCACACAGCCACTAGAGACGACTGCTGCTGTTACGATACGACCCACACAGCCACTAGAGACGACTGCTGCTGTTAACATACGACCCACACAGCCACTAGAGACGACGACAACAGTGACATCCACGACGAATGAATGATAACACCAACATAACGACAAAAAGAACAGTGGAATAACAACAGCAATGACAGTAGCAGTGGTAGGAAATTTTAATTGAGGGGGGCTGTGGTAAAATATGGCGTGGTTTCACAAGATATCATCAGTGAAGTATTGATGGTAAACTGCTGTGTATAAATAAATGTTAGTAAAAGTATTGGCGGGACTGAAAAGGGGTTCATTACCGGGGGGCGGGGGGCTTAAGTCGCTCCAAGACCGCCCCCCCCCCTTTCGAGTGACTGAGTAATGAGTGACTGAGTAATGATATCAATATGGAAGTAACAATGACGACAATGGCGACAACATCAATGACAACGACAATAATAAAGGTAATAATAAAATGAGTGTAACAATAACAATAACAGTATTAACAGAATATACAATCATTGATATTACTGTTACTGTTACCACAACAATAAATACTGGTATCATCATTAAGGCTATAAAGAAGAACAAGAAGAACAAGAACAAGAACAGGAGCAACAAGGACACGGAAAAGAAGAAGAAGATGAAGAAGAAGAAGAAGAAGAAGAAGAAGAAGAAGAAGAGTACCAACACCATAGCCACAATCATCACCACCATCACTACCATAACAACAACAACAGCTACTACTACTGCTACTACTACTACTACTACTACTACTACTACTACTACTACAACTATCGCGAGGCCACTTTCTCCCTCGGTACTGTTGCAGCTTCCACCTTCGTAAGCCACCTAGCGACGGCCCGGGGAACCTTCATTACCACGGCGCAATTTGCTCTTCCTCCCTCCCTCCC
>JAHFWG010000085.1:98018-108578 GCA_020233015.1 Callinectes sapidus | reverse complement strand
AGAGAGAGAGAGAGAGAGAGAGAGAGAGAGAGAGAGAGAGAGAGAGAGAGAGAGAGTGAGAACGCTACCACACACACACACACACACACAGACACACACACACACACACACACACACACACACACACACACATCGGAGACATACACAACAGCAACAACAATACCCAGGAAACACAAGGGCCAAAACAACACACGAACCTCACATAACTTTCACCCTTACACACTTGAATGCCCCGCCCCGCCCCGCCTCCCACTGTAGGTTATTGGGGGGGGCGGGGTCACGGGGCGCTCACGACAGGTATATAAGGGGAGGTGTAGGCGGCAGGTGGGCACAGTCTCCCCACACCTGCAGGATGGCACTCAAATTCGCGGTGAGATTCATACCTGTAGTAATTAGTGTTTGGCGTACCTGTCACTTCACTTTTGCTTTCTCTAATAGCTTTTTTTTTCTTCCGGATCTTGGTGCATTTCTTCTTTTTTTTCAGTTCCGGTGAGAGTCTTTGTGCTGGTAATGATTGTTATTAATTGCGATTTAATTTTTATACTCCCATCTATTATCATTTTCATTTTCACTTTTTTTTTTATACTCCTATTAGCTGTCACTTTGATTTTTTTCTTTCTTTCTTAAGGGAGAGTGATTGAAAGTGTCAGAGTTCAGCTTACTATTCGTATTTGTTTGGCTTACGAATGAGGTTTTCTTACTTAATGTTTCCTCTTTATTTACCCAACGTTGTATTAGTATCTACATTCAGTATATTTCAAAGATTTTTTCATGGGATTTGTATATGTTAAGTCATGTAAGCCTAACTATACTTCATTACCTTTTCTTTTCACTCATCGAGGTGACGCGGCGTCCTGCAGTTTTCTCCTTGATCCAGTCTCCACGTCCCCACCTTCCCATGTCCCCTATGTCCATCCCTCACATTCGCAGCCACATTATCTGCAGTGCCGCAGGGTGGTATTCTTGGCTCTGTTTCGTTCCACCAGCCTCCATCATCCCCTTGTGTCCCCTGCAGGCTCCCTTGGCCCTCCTGGCGGTGGTGCTTGCCGACCAAACCTCCCACGTCAGCTTCAGTCTAGGCGGCGCCCCGGCCATCTCCCACGGCACCACTGTCAGCCACTCCCCGGCCTACCATCCCCCGCCCTACCCTCCCCGCCCCTCTTACCACCCACGACCCTCCTACGCTCGCAAGTCACACTACCTGCCAGAGCCAGCCTACGACGAGCCCATGTACCACCCCAAGCCCCGCTACCTGCCCAAGCCACCCTACGCCCCGGAGCCAAGATACCCACACCCACGCCCACGCCCACAGTACCACCCTGAGCCTTCCTATGGACATAAGCCTGAGGTCCCTGCCTGCGCGAAGGGCAACCCCAAGCCCTGGTGCCTCGAGGACAAGGACTACCCCACCTACGAGATCGAGCACGCCGCCGAGGAGCACTACGAGAAGCTGCTGACTCTGTACGCCGACGTGGCTGACCTTAGCACCGAGCTGTCCGTGTACAGACCCAAGAGCCTCGAGGAAGAGACCTACCTCTGCCCCTCGGAGACCGCCTACGTCAGGCCGCTGCGCGCCATCAACACAGACGGCAAGTGGCGCGTCATCGTGAACGGCATCAAGGTGCATTACGAGACCCTCACGCAAACCACTCGGGTGGAGGAGTGCCTCACTGCCGGCGACGCCTGTCCGCTGGTGCCTCAGTGCCACGACTCCAAGTGCCTGCAGAAGTCCATCTACCACCGCTTCCTAGTCTACGACCCTTATGACCAGTACTTCCCCTTCGCCGTGGAGACCTTCAAGCTGCCCGCCAGCTGCGCCTGCCTCCTCGGCGCTTCCACCCTTGACCACTAACAACAGCAAAAGCAACAACAACAATACAACTCTCACTGCCAGCCTGACCTCTCTACTGACCTCCCTGTAACCTGAAGGGTGTACGTGAATCCCCACACGCCTCGCCCCGTCCTGTCCCGCCCCTGGCCCGGCGCGGCGCCACGTGAAGAAAGCAGTTCTCTAGTCATCTCGCGCGCCATCGTGCAATTACGTACTATTTATCTTTTTGTGAAGAGTATATTTTGTTACAAACACCGCGGTTGTCAAGGAAGTAATAATGATTCTATCAAACATAAAACTTTATAAAAAAAAAAAATGGTATACTATGATTTCCCACTTATAAAAAAAATTGTACGTCAAACCAAAAAATACCGTCACGAATGTTAAACGTGAGAGAGAGAGAGAGAGAGAGAGAGAGAGAGAGAGAGAGAGAGAGAGACACACACACACACACACACACACACACACACACACACACACACACACACACACACACACCAAAATCGAGGCTGAAACGGATGTGTACAATAGAACCTTTCCCCTCAAGTGTTTCTTCCATTTCTTGCTCTACTTACCGCCGGGAAAGCCTTGGTGTTGCCTTGCTCCTCTGTGCCTCCGTGCCTCCGCGCCATAAACCATCGCGTGACTCAAGGGCGCCTCAAGATCATGCTCACCACTCTGCCTCATTACCTAAACATTGATATTCCCCTTTCACTGCGTTCTGACTGACGATCACCCTCGCCTTCCCATTATTGTGTGTTTTTCTTGTTTTTCCCCGCATTCCTCCTCGACTACTCTTGCAGGCGGGAAAATTAGATACATCGCCTTGGAAAGTAAATTGGTTCCTGGATTATCTTGTCTTTGTGTGACTGTCTTTAAGATTGGGTCGAAGGCCTTGTGTGTGTGTGTGTGTGTGTGTGTGTGTGTGTGTGTGTGTGTGTGTGTGTGTGTGTGTGTGTGTGTGTGTGTGTGTGTGTTACACCTTCTCTTACTGAGGGTTGTTATAGATTCTGCGTGTAGTTAGAATGCAAACAGGTTCCTGAATTCTCTTTTTAGCTTCCCAGTTTCCTCTCCTTTTTCTCTTAGCTTTCTTTTTTATATTCTTTTGTCTTTCTTCATTTTCTGTTGCTTTTCACCATCTTTTTATCAAGTTTATGTATGTAAAATGTTCTTGGCAAATTTGCTCCCCAAATGTATCACTTTATTTTTTAAAACAGGATTTGTTTATTTGCTTTTCATTTGGCCTCACAATACCAGCACGTCATGCCACTACGCACTACAGCGAGAGAGTAATGGGAAGCTAATTGATTGACTTAAAATAAAGAGCTGCGTTTGCCGTCATCTAACTTTTTTTATTTGTTTGTTTTTGTTTTTTTGTTTTAGGAAGTGGCGACCTGGCCAGGATAGAAGGGCTCGTATTTCTCAAACGCTTCCATGCTTCACCTCCACTAAAGCCTTTATTCAAGTTGACACGAGTTTTTAAGGTGTTTTTAAGATTTTAAAGTCAGAATGACAAGATTTCCACATAATGGACTGCAAAAACACACTTGAAAACCTCGCTAATCATCTCTGTAGGCTTTGAAAATAGTCGCTGTATGAGAGAGCAAAGCGTTTCTAAATACGAACAGAGATGTAGTAGTGAGTGATTGTACATTAGTCTTAGGTTTCCATACAAAACCAGTCTTCACCCGCTGACTCAGAACAACTCAGTGTACATTAGCTGACCTGACGTAAAGAGGCAAGGGAGTGTACCAGACGGGGGAGTGATTGAAGCCAGCATCCGAGCGATCCTGGCGTGCAGTGGAAGACCTCCTCCATGATATAAGACAAAAGCACCAACTGTCAAGCCACAAGATAATACGATAGACTTCACTACAAGAGTTTTGTTTTAGTTTAGCGTTAAAGGTTTTATTGCGAGATTATACCTGTGATCTGGAGTGCTTTAAACATTCATAGCACACACACACACACACACACACAAGGAAGAGATAAAAAAAAAAAGAAGGAAGAAAGAAATTAACGCAAAACAGGTCAAGGACTAGAATTTCAAACTTCCTAAACCATTTTTGGGGCGAATGTGAAAATGCTGGGAGAGGATGAAAGTTGAAATTACGTCAAGGATTTAGACACTTAAGTCAGATCCTCTCTCTCTCTCTCTCTCTCTCTCTCTCTCTCTCTCTCTCTCTCTCTCTCTCTCTCTCTCTCTCTCTCTCTCTCTCTCTCTTCTGCAACCAGCTATTATCAAAGAAAAAACAAAATCTCTTACATTTCCTTCAGCCACACCTGCCTTGAACGAGGTGTGACGCAATTATCAGGAGGAGGAGGAGGAGGAGGAGGAGGAGGAGGAGGAAACACAAAGGGAATGGAAGGAAAGTAAAATGTAAGCGAAGTGACTCTTACTTTCCTCTTCCTCGCCATTGCTTTCCAAATTCAAATCCTGCGAGCCTCTTATTTTTAGATTCGCTTCAACTGCAACGCCAGATCCAAATGTTGACTTCTTCTTCTTCTTCTTCTTCTTCTTCTTCTTCTTCTTCTTCTTCTCCTCCTCCTCCTCCTCCTCCTCCTTCTTTCGTTTTAATTCATGTTTTCTTTTTCTTTTTGACATTCCCTCTCTGATTTTTCATCTTATTGTTCTTTTTCCCTTTTTCTTGTATTTCTATTGACATTTTTTTGTCATCATACTGTTATTCTCTTTATTTTTTATTCTCCTTCTTTTGTTGTTGCCATTTTCCTTCTGTCTTCTTCATAAACTTGTTTTCTTCTCTAATTAGTATTGCGACCAACATTTTTTATCCTTATCATTGTCTATACGAGGCGAAAAAATCGATAAAACAGGATAGGAAAGAGATCAGCGTACACATCTCTCCTGTGTACGTACGTGGCATACATCTGAAAGCCACCAAACCAACGCACCTCACGTGACACTTAATGATCACAATACGCCGATTCCTCTTAATTAACCTCAAGTGTTAATACCAACGTTTCTATCTATCCATTAATCTTTCTATGCTCAATGTGTGAATATGTCTATCACCGTCAGAGTAAGCAACGGGACACTATCAGCATCCAGTAGTATCACCAACCGTAACAGTGACAATAACTCATAACACCAACAACAGCAACACCAGCAATAGAAACCCTTCCTCCCCGCCCCGAGGCCCCAAGGCTGTCAGCGTGCCTGTTGTCTCCTTAATCAAGATGGATGGCTCGGGATGACCGATGATTTGTGGGTTGATCCGCAAATCAAAACCTTCCCCTTTCTATCCTTCCCTCCATCCCCCTCCATGAACCACCCTCCCCCTCCCCCAGTGCGACACGTGTCTCCACGGCGCTCCGCGCTGCGCTGCTCCCTCCTGCTGCAAGCAACGCTCCCTCCTGCGCCGCTTGGTTGCTATTTTTGGAAGGAGGGCGGCGCCGCGGTATATAAAGGTGTGTGGCGCGGGGAAAAGACACACTTCTCTGGATTCCTCTTCTGCAACACCTGAGAGATGGCAGCGAGGCTCGTGGTGAGTGTGAGTGGGCTTGCGTGCAGTGTCCAGCACATTGGACAGATAAAACAGGTGGACAGGTAGACAGCCCTAACGCATTAACAATAATGGGAAGGTGGTCAGGTAAACCGATAGACAGAGATAAGCAAACTAGTCAAACAGCCACCGTGGTACAGTATACTACAGTGGAACCGCTTGCGCTCCGGGGGCCTTGGGATCCCCGAGCGCATAGGTTCGAATACTGACTACGGTCTGAGTGGAAATTGGGCGTCCACTCGGCGTAATGGCCCTCTAGTGGGTGGGCTTTCATGAAAATGCCCACTTTGTATAGATTAAAAAAAAAACAGGTAAACTAGGAAAGAGCTAATAAATAAACACAAGAACAATGAATAATATTAGAAGGGAAGTTTAAAGACTCATGTAACCGGCAGGGAGACACACTAACACACCAACAAGTGAATGGTGAATCAGGTAACACAGATCCTCACCTCCTGCCGCCTCCCACAGGTGGCACTGACGGCGCTAGCCATCACCCTGGCGGAACACCCCCACGGCACTCATCCACCAGCAACATCTATTCATGTACAGCGGGCCCCCTTCATCCATGCGTCCCAGGCACCTGCAGTCCACATAAATCGGGCACCAGCACCAGCCGTCCATGTACAGCGGGCACCTGTCAGGCACTCTCCTCCCCCCGCTGTGCACCGCTCCATCCCCCACCCCTTCAGTAGCCCACAGCCCACCTATGGCCAATACCCAACTCGCCCAACCTACAGGCCTCGCCCCACCTACCCCCCCACCACCCCAGCATATGGCCCCCGCCCCCACTCCCCCGCCCCATCCTACGGCTCCGACCAGCCCGCCTGCGCCGCCACCTCCGGCAAGCCCTGGTGCCTCGAGGACAAGGATTACCCCACCTACGAGATCCAGGCCGCCGCAGAGCGCAACGCGGACAAGCTGCTCACCCTGTACGCTGACGTGGCTGACCTCAACACCCAGCTGTCCGTCGACCTGCCCAGCTACCAGACGGAAGAGACCTACCTCTGCCCCTCGGAGACCGCCTACGTCAGGCCGCTGCGCGCCATCAACACAGACGGCAAGTGGCGCGTCATCGTGAACGGCATCAAGGTGCACTACGAGACCCTCACGCAGACCACCCGCCTGGAGGAGTGCCTCAACCCTGGCTACGCCTGCCCCCTCGTGCCTCAGTGCTACGAGTCCAAGTGCCTGCAGAAGTCCATCTACCACCGCTTCCTCGTCTACGACCCCTACGACCAGTACTTCCCCTTCGCCGTGGAGACCTTCAAGCTGCCCGCCAGCTGCGCCTGCCTCCTTGGCGCCTCCACCCTCGAACACTAACAACAATACTGACAGCAACGAACAACACAAGTACTAACAAGAACAAGACAACTCTCAATGCTTCCATATTGCTTAAAGCTCGAAGCCCTCGTGCCCTTTAATCCCTAGTCCCTGAGAGTCCCAAGTCCAGCCCCGGCGCAGCCTCGGCGACACGTGAAGAAAGCAGTTCTCTAGTCATCTCGGTGCTCAACACTTTTTTGACTTGTTCACCACGACATTACTACCTATTTATAATCAGGCTGTTGTGCTCAGCACACCATCCTGACCCAATAAACAACCACGCATCACTCCCTAGTTTCCTTCCTCTTATTTGCATACTGACGTCGACCACTTACAGACCTGTCAAAATTCAGGATACCTGGTGATGATAAAGGTGCAATAGTCTGGTTCCTTCCGGCAAAGCCAGGGCTTTTTAATGGATTTATGTAGATTTCGTTGCCACTTATAAAACACTCTTCATAAATATTTCAAAAGCACAAATATGAGTAGAAACAATGGTTGAAATGACAATTAAAAGTAAGATATATTTCATTGGCTTGGGAATACAACTAAGGTATCTTGTCCAAGTAAGTACTTTCAGGTCAGGAATAGTAATTACTAGACATATTGATTTGCACATGAAGCAAACGTACGCGTCTGTGGCTGCTAAAAATTATGTACAACATTACATAATTATGTGAACTTAAAGAACAAAAAAAAATATTACTCCAGAGAAACAGAAAAGATGATGAAGAGAAGAAGAAGAAGCAGAAGAAGAAGAAGAAGAAGAAGAAGAAGAAGAAGAAGAAGAAGAAGAAGAAGAAGAAGAAGAAGAAGAAAGAAAGAAAGAAAAAGAAAGAAAGAAAGAAAGAAAGAAAAGAAAAGAAAAGAAAAAATGGACAACGACAACAAAAATCATACTTTTAACAAGTGTATCAAACAACAACAACAACAACAACACCGAGATGGATTTCAAAACACAAAGACCGCTCGGCCTCCTCCTCCTCCTCCTCCTCCTGCTCCTCCTCCTTTCACTGGACACCATATGACAAAGCAGCTGCCGCGTCTTAATAAAGAGGAAACCATTGCCAACCACTCCTTTCCTTCTTGTCTACTGAGTAACGTCTAGATAAAGCCACATTGCTAATATTAACACTAGCTTACCTGGAAAAAAATTATAAAGGAATGAAGAAAAACATGACGTTATTTATTCAATTTGAGAGATAATATCATACTACGTATCTTCATCTAAGGAAAATATCATCTGATAAGCCTGAACTATTTCATCACTTCTAGTGGAACACTTTCCTCCATATATTAAATCTGGGTTATATTATATTACGCTAAGTTGGGTTAGGTTAGATTAGGTTAAGTTAGGTTAAATTAAGTGAGATCTGCTTAGATAAGGTTAGATCAGGTTATGTGAGGTCGTTAGTTTCTGTTTTATTCAATATTACATTATTCTATGTTATATTTTCATGGAGGAATGTTGACTCAGTTGAATAAATCTTGCTCTAGTGGATATTTACTCGGATTAGAATTTATTATGGTCGCAATTTACTTGCGATGGAACCATTCAAATGGGAATTTACTCTCGCTGAAATTTACTTTGTTTGCAATTTTGCAATTTTTTTTATTGAGACATCTTAATGTAAATGGAATTTAAGGTAAAGTAAATATATTCCGCACGCAACTCCCTCTTGGTGCAATTGACTTAGGGTGGAATTTGGAGTTTAATAAGAAACTTCCCTCAGCAAAGCGAGTCCCAGCCAGGGAGTGACAGCCAGGAAAGTGATGACAAACGTCACTACTCCTACGACTTTTGTTGATCTATGTTTGCACGAAGACACGCACAAAGAAACTTACTGAGCCTTCATATTGGTCAGCTGGAAGGACAGTACGTCACGAAACTTACAAAAAAGACAAGGTCCGTTGTGAGGTGCAAGGTGAGCAGGATTATCTTGAATAGGTTTCAGTAAGATTACACACCTGATGATCTTATATAGAAGGTGGGACAAAACAACGATCGAGGTCAGCATGCAAATAAGAGGAAGGAAACTAGGGAGTAATGCGTGGTTGTTTATTGGGTCAGGATGGTGTGCTGAGCACAACAGCCTGATTATAAATAGGTAGTAATGTCGTGGTGAACAAGTCAAAAAAGTGTTGAGCACCGAGATGACTAGAGAACTGCTTTCTTCACGTGTCGCCGAGGCTGCGCCGGGGCTGGACTTGGGACTCTCAGGGACTAGGGATTAAAGGGCACGAGGGCTTCGAGCTTTAAGCAATATGGAAGCATTGAGAGTTGTCTTGTTCTTGTTAGTACTTGTGTTGTTCGTTGCTGTCAGTATTGTTGTTAGTGTTCGAGGGTGGAGGCGCCAAGGAGGCAGGCGCAGCTGGCGGGCAGCTTGAAGGTCTCCACGGCGAAGGGGAAGTACTGGTCGTAGGGGTCGTAGACGAGGAAGCGGTGGTAGATGGACTTCTGCAGGCACTTGGACTCGTAGCACTGAGGCACGAGGGGGCAGGCGTAGCCAGGGTTGAGGCACTCCTCCAGGCGGGTGGTCTGCGTGAGGGTCTCGTAGTGCACCTTGATGCCGTTCACGATGACGCGCCACTTGCCGTCTGTGTTGATGGCGCGCAGCGGCCTGACGTAGGCGGTCTCCGAGGGGCAGAGGTAGGTCTCTTCCTTCTGGTAGCTGGGCAGGTCGACGGACAGCTCGGTGTTGAGGTCAGCCACGTCAGCGTACAAGGTGAGCAGCTTGTCC
The DNA here is from genome assembly GCA_020233015.1 of Callinectes sapidus. NCBI lineage: Eukaryota > Metazoa > Arthropoda > Malacostraca > Decapoda > Portunidae > Callinectes > Callinectes sapidus. The sequence goes on along the minus strand of JAHFWG010000085.1, from coordinate 99,159 downwards.
GCGTTACGCTCTGCGGCGGCCTGGATCTCGTAGGTGGGGTAATCCTTGTCCTCGAGGCACCAGGGCTTGCCGGAGGTGGCGGCGCAGGCGGGCTGGTCGGAGCCGTAGGATGGGGCGGGGGAGTGGGGGCGGGGGCCATATGCTGGGGTGGTGGGGGGGTAGGTGGGGCGAGGCCTGTAGGTTGGGCGCGTTGGGTGTTGGCCATAGGTGGGCTGTGGGGTACTGAAGGGGTGGGGGACGGGACGGTGCACGGCGGGGCGGGGAGAGTGCCTGACAGGTGCCCGCTGTACATGGACGGCTGGTGCTGGTGCCCGATTTACATGTACTGTTTGTTGGGGCCGTGCGACAGTGTTCCTCCCATGAGGGACGTGTTCCGCCAAGACGGCGGCTACCACCGCCAGGACCACCTGCAAGATGGGATGGGATGTGAAGGCTCTGTCTACCTGTCTATTTCTTCATTGGAAGGTCTGTCTTCACATGTCTAGTTATGTTGCACTTTCTAGGTTTACCTGTGGAGTTTTACTCATCAATATTGTCTGATTAAGTGGAATTTCTGTCTAACTGTTCACCTGACCACCTGTCTATTATGTTACCCTGCCTGCTTAAGGGCTGTCTACCTGTATAGTGTCTACCTGTCCAGCGTGTGGTTATCTGCTGGACACTGCACCCAAGCCCACTCACACTCACCACGAGCCTCGCTGCCATCTCTCAGGTGTTGCAGAAGAGGAATCCAGAGAAGTGTGTCTTTTCCCCGCGCCACACACCTTTATATACCGCGGCGCCGCCCTCCTTCCAAAAATAGCAACCAAGCGGCGCAGGAGGGAGCGTTGCTTGAAGCAGGAGGGAGCAGCGCAGCGCGGAGCGGAGAGCCATGCATCCCCGGCATGTCCGGCGATGGGGAGGGAAGGAAGGAGGTGGATGGGGAGGAGGAAGGAAAGGTAGAGGAAAGGGGAGAGTGACGAGTGCTGGATAGAGAATGTAATTTGTACTCGACTAATAGTGTTTAGCAATCCTCTCTCTGCTCCTCAGCTTTACATCACCAGAAAAGCCTCACCGGAACACCACGCTGCGACACACCGCAACTGCCGCCTTTGCCACCACCAATACCATCACCATCACAACCATCGCCACCACACCACAC
>JAHFWG010000086.1:409955-430351 GCA_020233015.1 Callinectes sapidus | reverse complement strand
TTCTTTTTTTAACACACACACACACACACACACACACACACACACACACACACTCACACACACACACAGACACACACAATAAGAGACCCCATGGAAACACACGAAGGAATTACCGGCAGCATTAATTAACAAGTGGACGAGGACAGAGGACAGGCTGGTTCAGGAGTGTTAGTCCCTTCCTGGGTTAAGAGAAGTGCGCGGTGGTGGCAGCACTGCCTTGACCCTCATGGAAAACACCGAGAGAGCCTGAAGGATTTATGAAGCTGCTCTCTCTCTCTCTCTCTCTCTCTCTCTCTCTCTCTCTCTCTCTCTCTCTCTCTCTCTGTTAATCTATTTATATGTTTACTTTCTTATTTATTCATTCTCTCTCTCTCAACTGAACTAACAATCTTATCTTTTAATACCTGAACAATATTTTCCTCCAGCACAAGATAAGTTTGCCCGCTACAAACCCCGTCCTCTTTTGAAGACGGTTAATTCACTCTTTGAAACGAGAATGATCAGAATGGATATAAATTGAGACACAGTTCATTTCCTTTCGTCTTTACAGTACAAAGTTATCGCAATGAAATCCTACTGCCACTTCTCTTTCATAGGTACGATAGATTTATGTATATTGATATGGCGTATACATGATAAGCCATAGATAAAAAAAAAAAGCAGATGGTAGGGAATTAAGAAATGAATTAATATATTTTACCTTTGCATGACTTCCTTTCCCATGACACGATGCAACTGATATATTATTGAAATAGAACCATTGCTCTTGTCATGTGTCTTTCCAGTTACATATATAATCAAGTACAAGAATCTTGCAGAGAACAGATGATAGACAGTTAAGAAATGAATGAATATATTGTACATTTCTATTTCTTTTTTCCATAACACGGTATAGCAGAAACACTGAAATAAAAACCACTCCTCTTGTCGTTTGTCTTTAAAGTTACATATATAATTAAGTACAGAAACGTTAAAGAAAACAGAAGATAAACAATTAAGAAATGAATTAATATATTGTACATTTCTATGATTGATCTTTTTCAGAGCAAGGTATAACAGAAACACTGAAATAAAACCACACCTCGTATCGTCTGTCTTTCCAGTTACATAACCAAGTAAGAGCATAAACCTTACAGAGACTCGCTGCGTGAATAGATATACAACTTAAGAATATTTCAGAGTGCCACACACGGCTCGACACCGCACCATCCATTATAGAAAACGCAATGACACAACACGGTATAACTCTTTGAAAACTACACCACCACTAACTCGCTTACAACCACAACGATACATAAGTCAAAATACGAATGAAACGCAGTGCCTTCTGACTCCATCGCAGTGCACATGATAAGAGAGGAAATGGCCAGTGATTCCTCGTCTCTTCGGTGTCCAAATGAGGGAGACGCGGGAATGGTGACTGCTCTCTCCTTGCACCTTTGATCGTGAGTGTGAGGCGTGTAGTGCAGCAGCGTTGGCAAGTGACTCGTGGCTTGTGTGAAGTACGTGGAGTTGGGATGGGATCAGTCAGTGTTTGTTTAAGCTGTGTGAGGTGGAACTGTACTTGATTTTAGTGCGTTTTTTGCTGCTTTTATTATTGCTGCTGTTGGTGTTGTTACTACTACTACTACTACTACTACTACTACTACTACTACTACTACTACTACTACTACTACTACTACTACTACTGCTACTACTACCACTACTACTACTGCTACTACTACTACTACTACTACTACTACTACTACTACTACTACTACTACTACTACTACTACCACTGAATTAAGAAAGCCTCACTTATCAATACTATTATCATTACAACTGCTAGTCTTTCATACCACCACCACCACCACCACCACTACTACCACTACTTTTACAAACGCGAGGGAAAACAGAGATCACAGAGGGGGGAACCTGAGTCTGCCTTTCCTTGAGTCGATAGAGAACCAATCACGTGGCTGCAATACGTCCCGCCAGAAAACCCCTTGTCCTGCTGCTGCCTTGATGCTCGCGATGTTGCCACCACCACCACCACCACCACCACCACCGCTACCCTCCCTCACCCCCCTCCTGTCCGCCCCACAGCCGTGTTGCCTCCCATAATCCCTGGAATATGAAAACTTAATCACATGGCGCGGAAAACAAATATTGGAGTCTCTTTCCTCCGCGAGAGCCTCTGGTTAGATTACTTTGTTTGACGTAGGGAGGGAAATTAATCGTTATTTGTCGTTCTTTTATATATATATTTTTTTTTCATGGTTAGATCTAGACACGCGAGCGCGCAGACACACACAGAGACGGACAGACAGTAGTAGTAGTAGTAGTAGTAGTAGTGGTAGTAGTAGTAGTAGTAGTAGTAGTAGTAGTAGTAGTAGTAGTAGTCTTGATGAGTGAGTACTTGGCGCATGAATTATTAAAAGCATTCGAACTACAAATCAGTAAACCTAACATGTAATGCGTACCCGATTAAAAAAAATAATAATTGGTTTGTGTATGCACGATTTCCCAGATTAATAACATGCGGCTAAAAAAGAGCATACAGATTACGTTCCTTAGACCTGCCGTTTGAGGCGCAGGTAAGAGAGAGAGAGAGAGAGAGAGAGGGAGGAAAAAACATAAAGTAACTATGAAGGATGTAATATTGAGTTCAAATTACAAGTTTCCCCTCTCCACTCACTTTCCACTTGCTTTCCCTTCTCATCTCTACTATTTCCTATATTCCGTTCCATTAACTCTACATTACACAAAAGCTAAATAGACATCAGTACAAACTATAAAAGATGTTTCCTTTTCCACCTCCTTTCCTTTCTCATCTCGTCTCTTCCTTCCTGTTTTCCTTTTCATTACCTCTACAACATAAAAAAAGGTACATTTGGTAATCATAAACAAAAAAAATGGTACTAGATGTTCTCTTTCTCCCACATATTTGTCTTTCTATTACATTTTTCCTTGATATTTTCATTACATTTAACTTTACCCCACAAGAGAAGATAATTTCACCCTATCCAACTTGTGGTCTTAAAGCTGAGTTAGATTTCTTGCCTTTTCCACGTCTCTTCACTTTTCGTTAGTTTTATTCCCTTCCATTTCATTCCATAAACGTTTTTTTTTTCATTTTAAGGTAAAGGAAACGTCTATAAAAGTAATTCTGAAATATTTGTTGATTTTCTTTCCCTAACACATTAATTTCTTTCTATTTCCGTCTCGTTTACTTATCTCGACAAAAAAGGGAATGTCTGGCCTCAGAACGATGCTAAATATTCCCTTCTTCACTCCCATCACTCTCCCATTCCTTCCCTTCCTTCGTATTCTATCACTTCCCACAATACAAAGTGGAAGACAAACTAACCATCCACTAAATCACATTAAGTCAATTCTCCGCGTGTTCCCCTCCACTTAATTTTCCATTTTTCCATCCCCTCCATTTCTTCCACTTTCCATCTCATTAATCTACAAAGTTAAAAAGATTGGGTACCTGGGAACTCTCACACACTCCATTACCTTTCTTCTTTTTCCATTTACAAGTCTCCCTTCCTTATCCTCCTTTTCTCTTCCTTCTTTCTCTTTTATCATCTCTAATTCCTTTTCCTGGTCTTCGTCTTGTTCCTCGTGTTTGTTTGTTTCCTGTTTTCCTTGATTTTCTTGTCGATTGATTTTTCTCATACTTTCTCCTGCTCTTCCTTCTTTCACGTTCTCTTTATTCTTCCTTATTCCTGTTCCTGCTGGTCTTATTTATTGCATTCCCTTGGTTTTCTGGTTTTGCTTGTTGTTATGCCTAAATGTTTTCATCTGCTTCCTCCTCCTCCTCCCTTTTGCTCTTTCTCTTCCCCCTTCCTAATTCCTCTTTCTCGTTCTCTTAACATTCTTCCTTTCGTTCATCTTCTTACCCTCATTACCTCCTCTTACGTATTCTCGTTTTCTCATCTTCCCTCTTTCTTCTACACAAAGCGTTACCTCTCACTAAATTCCTTCATTTTTTTTCTTTTATTTCATCATTTCACTTACTTCCGCATTTCACATTAACTCTTCCTTCCACATTTCACACTAACTCCACCCAGGATAGGTAAGCCACACGTCCACATCTCTCTAATCACACTCCTTCTTTCACTGCGTGTCAATTAATTCCACATCAAAACACGAATCCGTTACGAAAGACCTCCCCGATTTAATTTGTAAGCCTGCCACACCTAACGGCTTACATGGACTCGTGTGGGTAAATTTCCAGCGTAAATCTCTGCTAAACCATTTGTCCTTCATTGCAACAGGTCACTGAATGTATCGCTTTGTGTATATATCACAGTGAGGGATATTTTGTGGCCTGGAGCTCAGTCTGTCTAGTTGTATGTGTTATATTGAGCAATGAGAGACTGAGTGATGGATTGGGAAGGCTAGAAAGAGAAGGGTGAGTAAGGTTAATATTATCAAGTGTGTTTTTGTTCATATATGAAGTGAAAACTATGTAATGGTAACAAAAACGATTAAAAAAAAGCCAATTTGGATACCAGTCCTCGAACAGAGGCAGAAAACTATTTCAAGTCAAAAGTACATACACAAAAATGAAGAACCAGGCAGGGAGTTCCAGAGTCTACCAGGGAAAGGGATGAATGATTGAGAGGTTCAGCGATGTTGTGTTGTGTGAAATTTAGAGTCGGGAAGTGATGGGATTGGGTTGGGAAGTTAGAAATGAAATATGTGAAGTAAATTGATAATATGAAGTGTTTTGGTCTATTCTCCTTAAATTGCTTCGTTGTATGGAATGACGGGATAGAGATGGATGGTTTTGGAAGGTTAGGTAAGTGAACGTATATAAGGTTGAGTGAAATGAACAAGAACAGAGTGTCATAGTACCTGTCAATAAAGTACTGTGTGTGGCTGGATGGGTGAACCGCTACTGCTACGACTACCAATACTACTACAGTGTGTGTGTGTGTGTGTGTGTGTGTGTGTGTGTGTGTGTGTGTGTGTGTGTGTCGTTCCTCATCCAGTTCTTCACGTTGGCATCCCGAAATCACTTAAAGAGTAATGTTTGATTTCACTCCTATCCGTCTCTCGTCGCCCCTTACCGTGTTTAGTGAGCCATCAGCTTCTCGTGTTTGCTTACCCGCCAGAGACGACGCTCACACACACACACACACACACACACACACACACACACACACACACACACACACACACACACACACACACACACACACACACACACAGTGGTATTGGATGTAAAAGTAGTGGTAGCAGTAGTAGTAGTGGTGGTGGTAACAATAATAGTAACATCAACAATAACTTCTCGTCAAGCGTATGACCAAAACTAGAAAAAAATACGAAACAATTTTACTCCTACCAATTCAAATAAAATCAACATTAGATAAACAAAAAGAAACAAAACTTCAACATTTTAGGTACAAAACGACTGCAATCACACAAACACGAGGACCGTAAACTAAGACAATAAGACAGGAATGAGAGACAGCGCCTGAGTAAAGGTAAGAATGGCTATTATCGAAAACTCTCTCTTTACTTAACCCAGAGAAGGAAACAAGACTAAGAATATAGAAAAAAAATAATGTGTGACTAACTGTTTCCGTGGAGTTCTAATCAGTAGGTCAGCTTGTAGATTAGTAGATAGATAGTTAGATAGAAAGATACAGAGTTAACTAGATAGATAGATAACCAGTCACTGTGTTGAATTTAGTAAACAAATCAACTTGAGTTAGTAAGTTAGCTATCTAGTAAGTCAGTCAGTCAATTTATTCACTCACTTAGTCAATCATTTAGTCAGGTATTCATTCAATCAGTTAATTAATCAGACAATTATTCACTCAACCATTCACTCCCTCAAGGTCAGACAAAAGTAGTAGAGACAGACATCAATGATTCCTTTAAGACTTTTCCTGCGATTTGGTTCATCTTCCTTATTAACAAACCAACACTGAGATCTTTCCCCTTAACTCCCTGCCATCTCAAACCATTCTATTGACTCAAGACTGTTCAATATTCTCTTTTCAATAATCTTTTCCATCCCATCGATTTTTGTTGAGAATGCGCAGTGAAACAGTGAATGCAGCACGGCTCACTAACACAGGGAAGGTTCAGGGCCACGGGGAGAGAGCTAATGTTTGTCTAATGAATTACCTATGCATGCGGGAAGGTTATATAAAGACACACGCCCCTCATGACTCGCTAACTGTTTGAAGAGGGATATTTCACGGTAGAGAGAGAGAGAGAGAGAGAGAGAGAGAGAGAGAGAGAGAGAGAGAGAGAGAGAGAGAGAGAGAGAGAGAGAGAGAGAGAGAGAGAGGGGGGAGCATACATAAAGGAACACTAAGGAAGAGAAAACACACTACACGTTGTAAATGCTCTGACACACAAGAGAGGTGATAAAATTTTTTGGTTGTGATTTTATATAAGGAAAATTTTACGATACAGGGAGAAAGAAAGGCGGACAGGAAGGAACACAAAGGAAGGAGTGAACAAACACAGAACGCACAAACATACACACATACACAAGGCAGCCGATAAAATGAGTTGCAATTTCATACATAAACGTTTATTAATTTGTGTTATCTTCTTCTCCCTCTTTTTCTTTGATTTTTCGTCTTCCTCCTCCTATGACGTATTTCTCTCTTCCTCTTCCTCTTCCTTTTCCTTCACCTTTTGGCCTTGTAACCTTCGCCCCTTAAATCTTCCTTGTATTTGGTATTTTTCTTCTCCCTCTTCCTCCTCCTCCTTCCGTCCCTAACTTGATTTCCTTTTTTTTTTCATTCCTTTCCTTCTTCACCTCCTCCTCTTCCTCCTCTTCCTCCTCCTCCTCTTTCTCCTTTCAAGTCCACTACATTCTCATACACTCTCTCTTCCCTTCTTTTTCCCTTCTTCCTCTTCCTCCATCATCCTCTTGTCTTCCTTCAAGGCCTATCATCTTATCTTGTTCCTTATCTATTTCCTGTCTTTTTCTTAATTTCCTCTTTGATTTTCCTGTTTCTCTCTCCCTTCCTTCTCTTAATTTTCTCTTTCCCTCCTCCTTTTCCTCTTCCTTCATTAGCCTTTACTAGCCTACCACCACCACCACCACCACCACCACCACCACCACCACCACCACCACCACTACCACCACCATCACCATCAACACACACTAACAATCGCCAGTCACCATCTTCGCATCTCTCCGTGAAGGAAAGTGGGTGCCCAGTAATTACGCGTTTCCTGTAGACTCGTTTGCCTCATAAACCACTCCAGGCTTTTATTCTTCAAGCGGTTCCTCCTCCTCCTCCTCCTCCTCCTCCTCCTCCTCCTCCTCCTCTTCGGCTCCGATTTACTACGTCTCTTATGTAAAAGTAATGGGAAGGTATTTACGACACGGGCAAGCAAATGAATGGAGATGTGTGTGTGTGTGTGTGTGTGTGTGTGTGTGTGTGTGTGTGTGTGTGTGTGTGTGTGTGTGTGTGTAGGTGTGTGCAGTTGTTATTACGTCTAATATTAGTGTTGCTTGCTTGTTATGTATCATTTTTATGCTCTCTTAATCCTCTCTCGGCGCTAACCACCTTATTTAGTCTAATTTGCATCATTTAGACAACTCGCCAACACATGAACATTTGAATAATAAGGAAAAAATGGTCTTATTAGTGAACACACAAGCTTCCCACATTTCCCTTCTTTTTTCTTCCTAAGTCTATTCTGTTCCGTTACTTCCAAGCACATGAGCATAAAAAAGGTACAACATGAGTCTAAAAAAAAGCAGAAAAGCTACATAAATCCCCACGCCATCTCTCTCTCTCTCTCTCTCTCTCTCTCTCTCTCTCTCTCTCTCTCTCTCTCTCTCTCTCTCTCTCTTTAACATTAAGGCACGTATTTATAGACGTTCTCTTCTCTGTTAATTATTCTCAAAGGCCACACAAATTATTAACCTTATCAAAATTGTTTCTCTTGATAATAATATAAGAAAAATATTAATCTGACATTAGAATCATAAAAAAAAAAAAACTAAAAAAAGCCCAGTTCTCTTCAATCAGAGCCTTTGGAAATTAGTAAGGCGTACAAATGTTTTAGAATAAGGATTTATATTTTTCCCGCTCTTCTGCGCCGCTCCCTGGTTCTGGGCAGCGTGACGAAGCAAAATCTCCTCCTTCTCCTCCTCCTCCTCCTCCACCTCCTCCTCCTACTCCTCCTCCTCCTCCACCTCCTCCTTGCATTCACCACGCAGACCCGCACGCATAATTCCCTCAAAGGCAGAATTCTCAGTGTAAACTCTCCTGCTCGTTTTCAGCATTTGAGAAAAGTCTGGCAAAGGAGCTTGGAAGAGTGACAAATGGTTTCGAGTCGCGTTGTGCTTGTCGCGGCGCTAACCCTCCTCAACCTTGTGCTGTATGACTCACTTCTGCACACACACACACACACACACACACACACACACACACCTTTACTCAAAAATCTTGGTACATCGTCGTGGTCAGAAGAGATTTATCTGTAAGGGGAAGCAGTTTAATTCAGTGTCTATTTCACAGCCGCTTCAGATAAAATGGTCAATTATAATAAGCTAGAACAGCAGCTTTTTCTCTTTTTTTTTTTTTTTTTTTTGCCGTCAACAAGTCAAATTTTCTATATATTTGGCACCATCGAGGATTCACAAAGGTGTCTCTGTTATATAATCACTGTTGCGTGTAGTAATATTAATTAGAATGGCCTGTCCAGTGATGACGGATAATAAAGCATTTTTATATTAACTACAAGAGCGGGAAAACTCGAATGTCTGTCTGTTTTCATCTTTTGGTTCCTCCTTGCAATGTTTTCGGAATTCACAATCTTACAGTACTCAAGCCATCTCTTCCTTTCCATCACTCTCACTGCTGCCTACATAGAGTGAATTGATCTACTAAAACTATAATCAACAACATAAGCAATCACTCTGATACAGCGCGCGAAAAAAAGTCAACTATTTGTTCAACTATTTGCTCTTATTATGTCAACTATTTGCTCTTAAGACTCACGCCACTAATGATGTCCCTTCCTCGCTCCCGGTGCAGTCTGAAGGAATCATCCCACAATATTACGTCAACAATATAGCCTTGTATGTCCTCTCCTACTGACTGAAGGCAGGAGAAAAGCAAACAGTTCTGGTGTTATCATTATGCTATCAAGACTCACGCCCACACCACACCTATGCTAACTAATCCTTCCTTACTCCCAGTGCAGGGTAGAGCCATCCAACGCACTGAACAATACCTAATTACACCTCTATTGTTGTCCCTTTCGCTACTGACACATCCAGGGCAGCGGTGTTTCCCATGATGCATTAACCATCACGCCACGCCGAGAGGGAGAGGGAGGGAGGCAGGCAGGCAGTGGAAAGGCATGCCCGCGTTCATTACCAGCGTGCAATAATAATAGCGTTATCCAGTGCAGCTTGGAAATACCAGGACAAACTACTATACTACTGCTGCTGCTGCTGTTGCTGCTGCTGCTTCGTTTCATTATTCAAAGCCTATATTGCCTTGTAAATCGAAGGAAATTATGCAGTATTAAAGTGGAGGCATTGGTGAGGTGGTGGTGGTGGTGGTGGTGGTGGTGTTAAAATACTTCATATCTTGAGGAAATTAAATAGTTGTTGATGTCTCTAATAGTAATTAAAGTGGTGGTGATGGTGGTGGTGGTGATTGTGTTGAAATACTTCGCACGTTGTAGGATGGAAGAGTTATCGATGTATCAAATAGTGGTGATGGTGGTAGAAGTAATAGTGGTTGTAGTGGTGGTGGTGGTGGTGGTCATGGTGATGAAAGTAGAATATTTCGCATCTTGGGGAAGCTGAAATACTTATCAAAGTCTCCTGTGTTTCTCTTGGTTATGGAAAACATGCAAATTATCTCTCACATTAAGAGAGAAACTTACATGGAAATAAAGATGAGGTGAAATACAGTCTTGCCACAAATAAACCAATAGATCGAAGGAATGTATGACCAGAGACGGTGGTGTGTGTGTGTGTGTGTGTGTGTGTGTGTGTGTGTGTGTGTGTGTGTGTGTTGTGGGGAAAAAAAAATATTGAAATCTGCTGGTAAAAAGGCATTAATAGTTTGACATAAGCCACTTGGAATATGAATACCCGCAGATAAACGCAAAAGAGTGAAATGACTGACAGCACGTGGTGAAATAAATAATGAATATGAAATGAAATAAATGAATAAATAAATCTTCATAAAATGCACGGTTGTAAATACGTCATTTATTTCAATTTTCCTTTTTTTTTTTTCTTATTTTAACTCAGGGAAGAACTTCAACTGCTATTCATAAAGACTTCATTGCTGTTTAAGTTTAATGAAGGTTTTAAAATTCAGGAAATGGACAAAACACAAGAGAGAGAGAGAGAGAGAGAGAGAGAGAGAGAGAGAGAGAGAGAGAGAGAGAGAGAGAGAGAGAGAGAGTCATATATATCTTGTCTTACTGGTGAATCTGGCACGTCCCGAAGAGAGAGAGAGAGGGAGAGAGAGAGAGGTGAGGTGCCACACTTCAGTGCCTCAGTGCCTTTACTAGTGCCCACCAGTGCCCGCCAGTGCCCCTCGCGAGTAGCTCCAACTAGAAACCCGCGCGGCACCACCTCGCCGGGCCAACAGCAGTATAGATGACGCGGACGGAAGGAGGCGCTGCAGAAGGTGTGTGGTGGGACTTCGCGCGCACACACACACACAACATACGTAACTATATAGGTAGATAGGTAGATGAATAAATAGATAGACAGATAGATAAATAGATGGATGATTGATATATAGATAGAAAGGTAGGTAAACATTACTTAGACAATGACATGTGGACGCGGTAGTAGTAGTAGTAGTAGTAGTAGTAGTAGTAGTAGTAGTAGTAGTAGTAGTAGTAGCAATACCTAATTAATAATAAGAAAATAGGAACACAAACAAACACTCTACAGTAATAAATCCAAACTCAAAACTGACTCATTGAAAACACACACACACACACACACACACACACACACACACACACACACACACACACACACACACACACATAAACACACCGACACAAACACTGACACACTCTTGACGCCTCAAATGTCCTTCAACAAACACCCACACATCGCAAAGAAATTCCCAAATGAACCACAAAACAAAATCTCTCATGTAACACAACAACATCTGCAAACCAAACAAGAAGACGAGGAAGAGACAAACCACCCGATCATTGCACAGTGTTTGACGCGATCTGTGAACCAAGACCTTACAAAAAACATGTCTTTGGGGAAGCGGAAGGGATCGGGCGGTGGGAGATGGAGAGGAGGAGCAGAGAGGCAGCAGGCAAGACTCGGTAATTGACGTTATGAAGAGGAATTAAGCGGTGCCGTGTCGCGTGTTACTTCTCCCTTGTGACTTGAGGGACGAGAAGGAAAGGCGGAACTGCTACTGTAGAGATGCAGGAGACAGAGGGGCTATAATGTACGCACGTGCGCTTAGACACACACCCACACACACACACACACACACACACACACACACACACACACACACACACACACACACTGCAGCTGTAATTTAAAGTGTCTCGGTTTTATGATTTTTCTTATCCAGTGTTATCTTATGTAAATTTTCTGTCTAATGGTTGCCAGCTCTAAATAAACCGTTAGTCATAATTATTTTTTTACTCCAACGCGCAGAATCGAAGCATAGTTGCATAGATGGATAGATTGGCGAGTAAATTGATGAATAGATAGTGATGATACGTAGTAGGTAAATGGATAGATGCACAAATGAATAGATGCATGGATAGATAGACAGGTAGATAGATAAATGTATAAATAGATGGAAGAATATAGATGGGGAGAGAGACAATGTTCGCACACACACACACACACACACACACACACACACACACACACACACACACACACACACACACACACACACACATATTGACAGCGGCACAAGTGACGTACCGTTGTCAAGGTCACACACACACACACACACACACACACACACACACACACACACACACACACACACACACACACACACACCAGAAGCAATTAGATTCCATTCAGTAACTCGCCACTTAGATACCACCACCACCACTACCATGACCACCACTGTTAGTACTAATAGCTGTGTTCCTACATACACACGTGCATTGCCTTGAATATGGTCAGAGTGTATCACAAGAGACGAGGAATAGATAGGGAGGAGGAGGATGTTGGAAATGAATCTATATGGTGGGAGAAGGACAGAGAAGAACTTTTATAGGAGATTAAACGATGATAAGAAAGAGAACAAGGTAATTACGGAAAAAAAGAAAGATGCTGTTGATAGTGAGAAGGAAAGTAGAAGGAAAGGAAGAGTTAAAAGAATACATATCCAATGGAAAACAAAAGTGTATTGAGTGTGACTAAGAAAAAAACACAAAAAGTAGAAAGATTAGAGGTAAAGTTGATCGGAAGGAAAGATAACAACAATAGATCAATACACGTGAAAATGCAAGTAATAAAAACACGCGGCCTTGCAGGAACTCCAATACTAATGCTTAACTTGATTACCAGTGGCCATCACCAGCATCACCAGCGCCACCAATAACAGCTAATGCCTCGTGTTTCATAACGACGCCAATACTCGATTTTAATAACAAAAACTACACCACCGCCACCACCACCACCACCACCACCACCACCACCACCACCAGCATCACCACCGCAGCTGCCTAGACCACACATATGACAAAGGGCCATATTCAGAAACACTCCTTTACGTTTACAAGGTTCTAGTTAATTAAGTGTGTTTTTAACCCCTTCAGTATCACGCCACATTTTTATTACCAGTTTTGGGTACAGTATGAATATAGTATACGATTTTATTGACGTTGCGAAGGGTCTACGGAGGTGAGAAGATTAATGTCTATAGCATTTTAATCCCCGCATGAATTTCTGAAATAGTATAAAGTCTTCAATTAATAAGCAGTGTGAATATGAAACTGCATCCCAGTACTGAAGGATTTAAGGATGTTTTATGGTTGCAGGAAGAGATTAATAGGATATCTACGTTATCAACGGGGGAAAAAATACTACTGGGAATGCAGTTAATCATCTTTGAAGTTTCTGAAAATAGTCATGATGAAGTGACACATGTTTTTTCAAGTGTTTTATGGTTTTAGCAACAAATTAACAAGTATTCTACATTATTAACAAGTAAAGCACTCTGGAGAATGCAGCAAATCGTCTTTATAGCATTCGGAAATATTTGCAGTGAAGTGGCACAAGTTTTTAAGGACGTTTTGTTGTTTTAGTGACACATTAACAAGATTTCTTTATAATTAACGGGTAAAACACTCTTGAGAACGCGGCTAACCGTCTCTATGGCACTTGCAAATAGCTATGATGAGGTGGCACGAGTTTCAATATAATGTGTTGCGGTATTACTGACAAATTAACCACATTTCTACAGTTTAACGCTCCAAAATGACTGAAATAAACTCAGCATTGCGTCAGTACCAGAGAAGAGGCCAGCGACACCCCAAAGTAGAGCAGAGAAGAGGGTAGATTTCTTTCGCCTTGTGCCCCTGATTGTACAGAGATATCTTCCCAATCGAGACGTAAGTGGAGCTGAATCGACCTTGACAGCCGCGTCACTGGTACATCCTTCTGAGGGTCCATTGAGGCTCTATCTAATGCCACATGCTCCCTATTCTCTCCCTCAATGCGGTGATCTTGAGCTATTCATCCGTATAATGTTTCTTCTCTTGTGCTCCGGAGTTCCTTGATCTTTTTCTTTACAATATGAGTGTTATGTAAGGCAAGTTGGGGTGTAGTTGTAACTGTACTATGTTGTAACTTTTTGCTATTATATACTTTGCTTCTTCTGTCATGTTACGGTTGTTGTTTTTCTTACAATATGAATAGTAGTATAAAGACGCATTAGAACATGGGTAATTTTATTTCTTTCTGTAACTGCCTGGTTATTTAAGGTTTATTTGTATTTTTTTCTGTTCAAGACTTGCTATTATATAATCCTAACCCACTTATATGTTAGTTCTATTTCCCTCACGTTAAAAAAACAGCTTTCTTTTAAAGACTAAGAGTAAAAATCGATTTAAACAAACCAAGACACAGTAACCTAATCCCTTTGAAAGCTTCCTCACACTCTCCTAAAGTATTTCCCATCTTAACACACACTACAGCGTCCTTCTCTCTCATTAAGCTCCCTGACACAGTAACATAGCACCTTTGAAAGCTTCTCTAAGGTACCCCTACAACATTTCTACCCTCACCACTCACTACAGCATCCTTCTCCCTCATTTATCTCCCTGACACAGTAACATAACACCTTTAAAAGCTTCCCTAACACACTCCTACAGCATTCCCATCTCCACCACCCACTACAGCATCCTTCTCCCTCATTTAACCTCCCTAACCCACTCCTGCAACATTCCTACATCAACCAATCACTAAGGCATTCTCTGTTTAGGTCCCTGACACCCGCCCAGCCCAGCTACGCCCAGTCACGCCCCGCCACTCCCCGCCACGGCCCGCCAAGATGAGCACCCGTCGCCAGCTGTCATGGAGGGCGCGGCAAGGAGGAGAGCGCCTTCGTCAGGAAAGTCGCAAGGCCGCTGTGTCGTGTTGGCAAGACTTATTCACTCTACGTCTGGTGCCTCTCAAAATTACCTTCTTCGTGATTATGGGAGGTGAGAGAGAGAGAGAGAGAGAGAGAGAGAGAGAGAGAGAGAGAGAGAGAGAGAGAGAGAGGGGGGGAGGTGGGAGGAGAACGGGAGGGAGTGTGTGTGTGTTACGTAAATTTACTCTTAGATGACATAATGAGTTAATGGACTTTTGTGTGTGTGTGTGTGTGTGTGTGTGTGTGTGTGTGTGTGTGTGTGTGTGTGTGTGTGTGTGTGTGTGTATTTGTCTGTCTTTTCGTACCCAAGCCTCTCTTACCACGTAAAAGACAAGTGGTGATCTTTCTCTCACTAACCACCAAAGATATGTAATAATCTACCTAAATCTCTTCTGTTACTAATATACACAAAAAGACTTGCATAAAGAAAAACAAGACAAGGTAATCCATCTCAAAATACCCTCAATATACGTAAATTTCCTCTTATACATCCCACACTCCTCATTTCTCCTCATTACGAGCAAACTGAACTAAAAACAAGTGATATATTTTCCTCAAACACCCTAAAATCTACCCAACCTTCCCTGTTTCCATTTCTAATTACCACTCGTCTCTATCTTTCATCATCGTCAAGATAAACGAAAAACAAGTGATATTTTTCCCTTAAACACTTTCAATCTACTCAAAGTTTCCCAAGGTCCACATTAAACATTACTCTCTGCTGCCCGTCATTGCTATGCCACACATACCCCTTCTCTGCGTCCATATCTCATCACCTCTCGTCTCTATCTTTCATTACCATCAAGCTAAACGAAAAACAAATTATATTTTTCTCTCAAACACTCTCAATCTACCCAAACTTTTTAACACCCATACTAAACACTACTTTCTACTATCCTTAACTGCGAAGCCACAAAGACCCCTGCCCTGCCTCCATACCTAATCAACGTCAAGATAAACGAAAAACAAGTGATATTTTTCTCTCAAACAGTCAATCCACCCCAAACTTCCCCACCGCCCATACTAAACACTACTCCCTACTGCCCGTCACTGCCAAGCCACAGAAATCCCCAACCGGCGCCGCGTAACACAAATGATCGCTGCAAGTTTGGCCAGAGCGATAGGTGTAAGTTTTCTCCTCCGGCCAATCCCACGTTGAAAATTCTTCCTCCGTACGTCTCGTGGGAATTCAGCGGCGGCGTGTGAGAAGAGGAGATATTGCGGAAGTGCGGGACATACGAAATTAAAGGCTCCGCAAAATACTACTACGCTTTGGAACTTGAAAAAAAAAAAGGAAGGAAGGGAAAATATTGGGGGTCCTGTGGCAGAATGTGGAATAGAAGCTCCCTTGGGGTAAAAATAGTAGATAAATAAAATGATACACTTTGAAATGTAAAAAGGTAAAATAAAATATAAGGGAAGTCTTTTGGCAGAATATGACTTGGGAAATTGATATGCGCTTTGAAATAAAAAAAAAAAAGAAGAAACGAAATAATAGAGACGTTGTAGAAGAATATGAACTGAAAGCTTGAGAAATATATGTATAGAGAGAAAATGATACTACAATTTTAAACTATGAAAAAAAAGTCGGAAAAAAACAGTTAATTTTAAGAGAGGAAGATTCGTTTGAAAAAGAAAAAACACGAATTTCTCTTTATTTTAATTTTGTCTTCGATTCAGTGTTGCCAATTTTATGTCTGTTTGTCTATCTCTCTCTCTCTATAAAAAGTGTCCCCATCTGTCAGTCTATCTTCCTCCCCTTCCCTCTCTTCCATCTTCCATTCCTCCTCCTCTCTCCCTCTTTTTCCTCCTCTCACTCAATTCCTCTTACTTAAAGAACCTTTTACATCTCCATTGCACATTTTCTTCATTTCTTTACTCTATGTTTTATTTTCATTGCCTTACATCACTTATGTCTTCTCCTTGTCTGTCTCTCTATTTTTTATCCTTCAGTCTTTCGTTTCTCTCTTCTATTTTCTATTTCTCCCCCTCTCCCTCTCTCCTTCCTTCTCTTTTTCATTTCCTCCCTTCCTTCCTTCCTCTTATTTACAGAAACTTTTAACTTTTTTCTCATTCTAAACACGCCTTTTAAACACTCACTTCCCCAATTTCACAACAGAACAACTTAGACCTGACGGCTTCTTGTAACTTCCCTTATTTTTCTCACGTTCTTATGTTCAAATTTATATCTCGACAAAACGTACGGTAATTATTCGAAGCTTTCAAGTATCGTCTATCATTCCTCGCCTCAATTAAAACTTATATTGCACATGTTTTCGCTTCTGTCTTGCGTTACTTACCATTTATTCTCTCCCTCTCCCTCTCTACCCCTCTCTCTCACACCCACTATTAATCCCACAACTTAAGAAAATGAATTAGAAAACGGTCCACATTCTAATACAATCCATCCCTTCCTTCCCAACAGCTACTCAGTGTGTGGAGCCCTTCATCCCACTACTGCTAAGGGCGCTGGGTCTTACACTGGAGGAGACGGGGCTAGTGTTCGCCATCAGCCCCCTCGTCCCTATATTCGCCCCTCTGCTGGCCGGAGTGGTGGCGGACAAGATTGGCAACTTCCGGGTTGGTTAAGAGTCGAGAGCTTTCACGTAACAAGGGAAGGAAGAGGAGGAACGAGAGGGCGAGGGAGGGATAGAAAGGAAAGGGGAAGGAGGAATAGTAACGAAGGGTAATGTAGGGGAAAGGAAGGAAGAAGTGACTGAAAGGAACGGAAGGCAAAGGGAGGAAGAAGCAAGAGAGTAGGGAAAAGAAAGGAAATGAGAGAGAGAAGAAAAGAGGCAAGGGGGGAAGGAGAGATAATAACGAAAGAAAGAATTGGGGAAAGAAAGGAAGTAGTGACTGGGAGGAAGGGAAAACAAAGGAAGGAAGAGGTAGGAAGAGTAAGGGAAAAGAAGTGAAGGGGAGAAGAATAGGAGAGGAAATAGAAGAAAGCGAAAGAAAGAGGAAGGGAAGGTGAAAGGCAGAGGGATGGGAAGGATAAACAGTATCGAAAGGAGGAGTAACGGAAAGGAAGGAAGAAGTAACTGAGAGGAAGTGAACGTTCTCTCAGTTATCCTTCTTCACTCACACTGATACATCTCCCACACTAATCCTTTTGTCACAGTGATCCTTCTTCCCCACAGTGATCCTTCCTCTCCCAGCAATCCTTCATGTCCCACAGTAATCCTTTTGTCAGTGATCCTTTTTTCCCCACAGTGATCTTTCTTCCTACAATGATCCTATTCTTCTACCACAGCGATCCTTCTTCTCCCACAGCGAACCTTCTATCACATCGATCATTCTACCAAAGCGATCCTCTTCTCTCTCCCCCGGCAGTGCATCCTGGTGTTCACAGTGGCCCTGAGTGGTGTGGTGTCCCTTGTCAACATCGCCATCCCGCCAGCACGCACCACACTCAAGCACTCCCCGAACATCTCCTTTGGCCTCAGCTGTGACGGGGAGAGCTTTGTCCTGACGCCCGTGCCTCCAGCGAGTGACGGCGACGAGTGTGAATTCCTGGACAAGACGATAAAAGTGGCGTCCCTGGAGGCTAAAAACTGCGGCTACACTTGTCCAGACCCCGCCGTTGAGGTTCCTTCCAAGGTGATGAAGGATATCAAGAAGCTCAAGATCCTACAGGCAGTGAACTCAACGCTGTACCACGTCTGTAAGATTCAGGGCGGGGTTGAAGACGGCGGGACGGACCAGAAATGTTTCCGGAAGAACCTCAACAAGACGCGGAAAGCCGAAAACATGCCCAGGTCCTTCCTCATCCATAATCTGATCCTTCCACTCACCGGAGTCTCGCAGATCGGCGGTGAGATCTTCGTCCTCAACTACACCATGTCAAAAGTGGCGATCACCAGCTTTGAGTGCATCAAGGGCGTGGTGCCGAAGAAAATCACCATTCCCAAGATATCACTGGAGGAAACCCCGCGATTCGACAAGGATAAGGCGTCAGTCTCTTGCCACTTTCACTGCCTGGCCCAGCTGCCGCACAAGACGGCGTGTGTCAAGAGGCCTCTGAGCATGGAGCATAACGTGGCTCTCAGCTTCTGGTTCTTCGTCACCATTAACAGCCTCGGGAAGCTCCTCATCGGCCTCTCCTACACGCTGTTCGAAGTGGCGGTTCTGGCGATACTGAAGGAATACGGTTACGATTATGGTCTCCAGCGCATCTATGGTTCTATCGGAGGGATGGTCTTTGCGCCTCTCTCCGGCCTGGCCATTGACTATCTCGGTAAAGGTGGACACTATTCGGACTATTAGTAAGTGCGTGTTTGTGTTTTATTTCTATTTCTGTTTCCATTCTACCTCTTTTAATTGTGCGTTTTTATCTTATTATCTTATTTATCTTGGTTATGGTTATAATCACTAAATAATCTAAGAAACTCAACAAGTAAAAATAGCATTACATTCAACTACAAGAATTCACACTTCAACTCCCTCTCATCACTATTTATACATTCACAACCACCAACCTAAAAAGAATAACACATTCTCTCTACATATTCATCTGTTTGCAACCACAAACCCCCAAAACTTGAACAACCCAACACAATACTCAATAACAAACACTCACATTCCCTCTCTCTCTCTCTTTCTCTTTCCATTGCGCAGTGTGATGTTCATGTTGTACTGCGCATTGAAGCTCTTCTGCGCTCTCGTATTGGTAATGGTCGATCTGCGCTTCAAGGTTCCAGCAAGCAACCTGTGCCGTAGTATGTGTTTCCTCTTCACAGACATTGAGGTGATCCTGTTGCTGTTTGTGGTCTTCATATCAGGTGAGTCTATCATTGGACCAAGAATTCGATGTATGAGAGTGCTTGAGAGTGTTTAAGAATGATTGATAGTGTTTAGGAGTGCTTGAGAGAGAGAGAGAGAGAGAGAGAGAGAGAGAGAGAGAGAGAGAGAGAGAGAGAGAGAGAGAGAGAGAAAGTATATTTTTAAAAGTTTTCTATAAAATTCTTATTATTTTGATGAGTTATTTCCATTCCAACAGCCCCTACGTCTAATCTAAGCCACCATTTTCATATCCTCCTACTATTATTATCTTTCTAACTTAACAACTAAGCAAAACAAAACGAAAACGTGAACTAACCCAACTTAATACCATCTAATCTGCTCCCAGATCCTCCTCTTTTCTGTTACAACTACTACTACCATTATTACTAACTTAATTTAACCTAACTTAACCCTAATCAATGCACACCCACGCTGCCTTCTTCCTCCTCTTATCAAAACAACTACTACCATTACTTTTAACGTAACTTAATTCAGTCCACTCCTATTTCCTCCTCTTCCTTCTATAATAGCTACTACTACGATTAATTCTAATCTAACTTAACCTAATCTAACCATATCCAATCCCATGTCTTCCTCCTCTTCCTCCTATTACAATTACTACTACCATTACTTCTAACTCCATCCATTCCCGTGTCTTCCTCCTCTTCCTCCTATTACAATAACCACTACCATCACTTCTAACCTAACCTAACCAAACCTAACCTTACGGTACTTTCCCCTCACTCGTCCCCCAGGCATGTGTTACGGCTTCATCGAGAACTTCCTACCACTTCATCTTCGTGACCTGGGTGCGACTAACTGGTTCATTGGCATCCTCACCACCATCGCCTCCTTCTCTGCCCTGCCCTTCCTCGCGCTGTCTGGAGGGATTTGCAAGAAGTTCGGGTATTTTCAGTCCATCGCCTTTGGTCTTTTGTGTTACTCCATCAGATGTGTTGGTGAGTGTTTGGTGTGTGTGTGTGTGTGTGTGTGTGTGTGTGTGTGTGTGTGTGTGTGTGTGTG